>PVKC010003463.1:0-39125 GCA_004027635.1 Crocidura indochinensis | reverse complement strand
GGGCCATACCCGGTGATGCTCAGGGGTTACTCCTGGCTATTCGCTCAGAAGTCGCTCCTGGCAGGCACGGGGGACCATATGGGGAACCGGGGGATCGAACCGCGGTCTGTCCTAGGTTAGCGCTGGCACCTTATCTCCAGCGCCACCGCCCGGCCCCGGAAATAGTGATTTCTTAAAGACAAAACAAACAAAAGTACATTAGCATCAGATTCAGCTTTAAGACCTTATTGTTATAGACTTGCGAATTAGAGTTCTCATCCACACAATGATTTCTGTTCATTGATACCGTCCCTTTCCCTCTCAGGACCACCTCACAGTCTCAGATATAGTGAGGTGAGGAAAACCTCCCTGGTTCTGCAGTGGGAGACTCCTACATACTCTGGGAGAACTCCAGTCACTGGATACTTTGTGGACATGAAGGAGGCCAGTTCCAAAGATGACCAATGGCGAGGACTCAATGAGGTGGTCCTTAAAAACAAGTACCTGAAGGTAAGAGGATACACACAGAGATTGAAAACTATTTTATTTCTAAATTTTTTCTATATGATATAAAGTTTATATCTACTAAGAAACAATTTTTCTATATAGCATAAAGTTTATATCTACTGATAGAAACTTTTAGATTAGCAAGATAAACAGAACATCACTGCTTTATTCTTTGTATAGATCGGGCCCTTAGTAAGCTTCCATTAACCAGTGACTATTTGCCAGTGACTGCATGTGAGAAAGGTTTCTGGTATTTAAGACAGTTTAGTCACTGATGGTAGGACTGGTGCTGGAACATAATATACCTAAAACTCAACTTTAGGCATAACTTTGTAAATCATTATGTCCTAATAAATAAAGCAATATATAAAGCAATTAAGCAATATTTTACGTGATTTCCTTTGAAAAATATCCACTAGTTCCCTCTTTATTCTTCTTTCCCTCTTTGCCTTTTCTTGCCCACCTTGCATTTTTATTAGGTTTTAAAACTTTAAAATAAATGTATTTATTATTTATACCAGTAAATTTTTATTTTGCATATATTTAGGTGCCTATATAACTGGAGTCAAGTAAAAGTTTCTTGAGAAAAATGGTGTCACAGTGGAAAAGTTGAAGGGGCCTGTCTTAAGATATGGCTAGGGATTAGAGAGATGCTCAGTTGGTAGAGTTCTTTCTTTGCATGTGATTAATTCAGGATTAATCCTTAGCATCCCATAGAGTTCCCCGAGCATTTCCAGGAGTAATTCCTGAAAACAGAGCCAGGTGTAAATCCTGAGCATTGCCAGATGTGGCCCCAAAGCAAAACAAAACAAAAATATGACTGATGACCATTTCCAAAAGATGACTTTTATAGTCCTTTCTCTATTATTCTAAGGTAGTTAGTTATTTTTATAGTTATATCATCAATAAGTCTAACTGTTGAATATTTTGAGACATATCTTCACCTGCTTGCTTGTATTTGTATTCACATGAACTCTTAGAGGTTAGTGCAATAGGTTAACTTAATATTTGCCTTCGTGCTCACTTTTATTCATCAAGATTGCTCTAGTTTAGAGTGTTCCATTTGCTCTCTAGAATACTGCTCAGCACAAGGCACTGAATCTTTCATAAGCACAAAATTGAGTTCTCAAAGAATATTCTCCCCTGTTGTCAGTAGTGGTACCTGGATATCCAGAATATACTGCAGAAATTTTAGAAACTGATTTTGGTTGTTATTACTTGGATAAGTGGTTTCAACCACCAATACACTGATATTGGTCCCCAGAAATGCCTATCAGCCCCTGAAAAAAGTATTGCTGCTTAACACATGCTGTTTGATGATAAATTTTTATTTTAATATCATTAGATTTTAAAAGAAATACACAAAAGTCTACTGTTACTAGTGCTTTATTTTTTTCCTTAGCAATTCATGAATATTCCTCCTGCTTTTACTAATACATAGATGACAAAAATTTGAAAACAGCTGATTTAGAATTAAGTCATTACAGTCAAGTGTAAAGCTGAATTCAGTGCATTGGCCTCTCTTAAGGCAGAGTAGGCCCCTGCCAGAAGGTAGACCTTATTTGATATTCAAAGTATACCTAATGGTGCTCAGAGTTAACTGCTGGTAAGATTCAGGGAAACTTATAAGGTGCTGACCTGGTTTGACCTGGTGCTGACATGATTGACCTGGGTCAATATATATATATATATGTATATATATATATATATACATATATATATATACATATATATATATATTGGTTTTTGGGGCCACACCCGGTGACGCTCAGGGGTTACTCCTGGCTATTTGCTTAGAAGTCGCTCCTGGCAGGCACGGGGGACCATATGGGGAACCGGGGGATCGAACCGCGGTCCATCCTAGGTTAGCGCAGGCAAGACAGGCACCTTACCTCCAGCGCCACCGCCCGGACCCGGGTCAATATTTTTTAAGTAAATAGTTTTGTTTAGGAAATATGAGAGAGAATCTATTAAGCAAAGACAGATCATGCATCCTGAGTTGAGATCTGGGATAACTCCAGAAAGTGCTGTGCCTTCAACAGTTTTTGAAATGAAAATAGAATTATTTTCTGATTATAAAATTGACATACATTTATGAGAAATTCAGGTAAAAGGCCTAAAGAAGGAAAGCAAAGATGTTCTATAATTCTGATGATCATCCTAATGGGGATTCATTATTTTAGATGCTTTACACTTAGAAAGTTTTCAACCCCAAGATGAAGCCAAAAACCTAAAATGCTAGGAAAACATTTATATAATACTTAGTAATTAATTAATTATGTTGATATAATTAACAATTATGTTGATATAATTGATAATTATATTATATTATTATATGATTCATAATTAGTACTTAGTAATTAATAATACTAGTAATAATACTAGTACTAAGTAAGAGCAGGACATGAACAGAATGTTTAAGACCCTTACTGTCGGAACATATTGATATTGGTTCATTGGTTTCTACTGGAAGTATCATAATAGTTTCTATACTTAATGTCTTGGGATTCTTTGCAATGGCTAAAAGCATAACTCTTTTTAACTAGACAACTCACACTTTCTCACATTCTTACTGTGCTGTTGTTCATTAGAGCCTAGTGAGACAATGTGATGAGAAGAGAGTCAAGGAATGGGGGACAAAGATGGAAAAGTCAAGGGAAAGCAGTTCCTTCAGAAATTACACAAGATCATGTGTGTGTTTGTGTATGTGTATGTGTGTGTGTGCATTTTAGAAAAGAAAAGAGATGTGCATAGATTATGCCTCTTTGATGCTGGAAGCTAGTGACATTGCCCCTGAAACAATAGAAGAGAGAAGTGTTCCTGTCACCAAGCAACTCAATACTGAAATGTGGAGTCATTTCCTGCTCTGTGTTGCAGCAATCAGACTCCAAACTCTTATTATTCAAGTGGCAGGTGCAGATGGAACAGGCACCTGGCAACTGGTCTATTTTTATCATGACCAGGAATGTTTTCATTCCTCTATGTAAATCCATAGTTTACCAGCATTGTTTATAATTGCACAATATAAATACATCAAACACTATACTTTTAACTGATGCTAAATTTGTTTTTACAGATTAAAAACCATTAGCATTAATGAAAACTATCACTATATAAAGAAGGATGTTCTGTTGTCATAGCACAAAATAGTTAGACTCAAAGCAGTCAATTTATAGCTCACCTAAATACCTGGTCATAAGTATTCACTTAATTGAATAAATCAATAACATCAATTAAATATATTCAGTTTTATTTAATCTTAATAGTATTTTAAATATTCATCTCCTTAAGAACACATATTTGTGATCTCTGTGTATGATAAAATACTTCTAAAATATGGGATCCAGAGAGATAATATAAGGGTTAAGTTGCTTGCCTTGCATGTGACTGACCTTGGTTTGATCTGGACATTGCATATGCAATTTAAAAATCCCAGCATATTAGGAGTTGAAGAGGTAGTATTGAGGTTAAGATACTTGTCTTGCATGAAGCTACAACCATGATAATGATTCAAATCCCAGGACCACTATTAAGCCTCCTGAGCACTACCAGTGTGCGCCAAAACAAGATGAATTTTTTTAAATTGAAGAAAAACATATTGTAAATGATTTTTACAACTCACTCTCATTAGCTCAATACATGTAATATGTGTTCATCAAGAGCACATATGCATATTAGAACTATAAAGATGCAGAATTCGAAACCATTGTTGTTATTCAAATTACTAAATATCATAATCTGTAAGAACCTTGTCTATTTAGTGGGAAATTTCTTAATTCTACAGATTTAGATATTGCTTTTTTTTATTTCAGGGCTTTGATTTGGTGTTTTTTCAACCTTTTACATTTTTGAACCTGCACCAGGATTCTGGAATGTATTTGTAATGTATTTGAAATTATACTATAATGGATTTTTGAATTTGTTGGAAAAAGGCTTTATTCATGTTTGTAATTACCCTTTCTTGCCCATAATTTTAACTGAAATTATGTATGGACTATCTCAAAAAGTTAGAGAAAATTGCAGCATATTTAAATCATATGAACACTTTGTCTTTTATTTAAAGCATGTGCTTTATATAAGACAATCTACCTATTCTTTGGGGAGAAAAATAAAATAAAAGTATTTTATGATGAAAATGTTTGGGATTTTTTTTCCACCAAAGAATAAAGTGGTTAAGTTTTTTAAAGTACATGCTTTATTTTTATTTTTTTATTTTTTTGGTTTTTGGGTCACACCCGGCAGTGCTCAGGGGTTACTTCTGGCTCCATGCTCAGAAATTGCTCCTGGCAGGCACGGGGGACCATATGGGGAACCGGGGGATCGAACCACGGTCCGTCCTAGGTTAGTGCAGGTACGTTACCTCCAGTGCCACCGCCCAGCCCCCAAAGTACATGCTTTAAACAAAATAAAAATTGCTCACAGGAGCACCTATGTATGTATAGACATACATACATATACATACATATATAAGGTGAGAGTTGATATGTATCAAGGACTGAAATATATACAAGATTATGTCCATATGTATACATGTATATTTTATACTTAAGTATATATATTTCAAACTATTTCTCTCTCTCTTTTTTTTTTTTTTTGGTTTATGGACTATACTGGTGTCACTCAGGGGTTACTCTGGGCTCTGGGCTCAGAAATCACATCTGGCAGTCTCAGAGGACTATATAGAATGCCAGGGACTAAATCCAGGTCAACTGCATGCAAGGCAAATACCCGACCCTTTGTTTGTTTGCTTACTATTGCCCAAAGGATAAACTAAGTTTATTTTTAGACCTAGCGTGTTTATTTTTATTTATTTATATATATTTTTTATTTTGGGGCCATGCCTGGCAGCTCTCAGGGGTTACTTCTGGCTATGTGCTCAGAAATCACTCCTGGTAGGCTCAAGGGACTATATGAGATGCTGGGATTCGAACCACTGTCCTTCTGCATGCAAGGCAAACGCTTTACCTCCATGCCATCTTTCCAGCCCCTAGAGTGTTTATTATTATAAAAATAATTTTTTATTTAAGCACCATGTTCAAACATGTTCATATGGGTTTCAGCCATAAAATGCACACTTCTACTTAATCTTTGTGTTATTACTCTCATCCTCCTTGTTTCTCATTCTAATAAGAACAAATAACCTAAAAAGAGAGTTAGAATCAAGAGTTAGAAATACCTCATCTCCTTGGTTCTGGACAAAGAACGCCTAAAGCTGAAGGCACAAGCTTAGTCTTTAACACAGTCTGACCAAGATAGCAAGTCCTGGACCCCTATATTCAGTATAACTTAAATTATCACTACAGAGAAAAGCACTGTTGTTTAAATGACCCATCCTTCTCTATCCACTTCTTTCAGGTGCAAAACCTCAAGGAGGGTGTAAGCTATGTATTTCGAGTTCGAGCCATAAACCAGGCAGGTGTCGGGAAGCCCTCAGACCTTGCTGGGCCTGTTGTAGCAGAAACCCGTCCAGGTAGGCCTGTCCTTTGACTCCTATTTATAGATACCAATCCAACTTACTATGCTTTTCCTAATTTTCAAAAGCATCAATCTGTGTAATATGAAGAGTTAATAAGTGTGATCTTCAGACATGATGTCATTTACTGTGTAGTACATACTTCAGGACAGGTGTGTGGAATTTGAAGTGGCCTGGGGACTATTGTGGTTCATTCCTAAGAAACAGAGGTTCTTGGTCAGATTCCTGAACCAATTATGTTAAGCATACATTCCTGAAATGTTATTACTGTTATTTTATGGCCATTATGTCCCACAAAATGCCAGTCCTTAGGCAAGATGGAACAATAAAATTAGTAGGAAAAGTCCTGAATAAAAGTAGGATTTAAGTAACAGTGACTATTAAGTTATACCAGAGGTCAATAAGCATTTTCTGCGAAAGCACAGATAGTCAGTATTTTCAATTTTACAGTGCTAAATAGACCTAAAAGCCCCTGTCACATGTACTCAACTCACTATGACACAAATGCCATCATATATGTATAAGTTGATGTGTATAGCTGTTCCAAAAAGCTTGTTTGTCATATTATATGCATTATATCATATTATATACTATAAAATGTAAATTGTATTTGATTTTCACATTATGAAATACTAATCTTTTGATTTATTTCAAATAGTTAAAAGAATAAAAGCTATTCTTAGCTTTCAGTCCATATAAAAAGAGGCAACATGCCAGATTTAGTTGATTCTTGGGTTAAGCTAACAGCCGCCTTCACTGAATGATCTATGAAGTCCTTTCTATGTACAAAATAGAGAAGACAATATTCCTTTTGTTATGAAAACAAAGTTTACATTGTTCACTGAGTAAATAGCTTCAGAATATCTTATTGCATGAATTTTGTTACTTAATCTCTATCACTTTTCAGAGTCATACATTTCTCTTCACTAAATATGCATAGGAGAAAACCCTAGAAATGAAAAAGGATTTTAAAACTATTAATCATTTATTTGTTTTGTTTATTCTTATCCTAACTTTCACTTTATTTTCAAATAGAAAAAAACTGACACATGAAATATGATTTTGTGATGAAAAAGAAATGTAAACAAAGAAAACTCTGCTCTCATTTAATCTTCTGAAAAAATAGATCACTTATATGCACTTTTTGAGAACATACCTTTTTCTTTCACTCAGTTACTTCATAGCCTATTTTCTTTTTTTTTTTGTCCCCTAAATTCCCAATACAGACCAGACAAGGGTCTGGGTTGAGGTGTATATGGGGTGTCATAGCCTATTTTCAACAACTCTTTACCTACCCTCTGATCTGGATGCAGCAAGTGTGATAGGCATGTCTAGAAAAATTCCCACATTTTGTGAAACTTCCATTTTCGAAGTTATAGAAGAGAGCAGAAAAATACTAAGAACATAAATTCCAAGAAGAAGTAAGGCTGATGACTCCAGGGCACATATCTAGAAATCAGATATGTCATTTGTAGAAATAAAAGGTCCCTAATAGACATGCAAAATAACCCAACTGTAGAATCTACCTTTTAAGAACAACATTATAATAATCCTCTTACTCTAGTCACTGGAAAGTTAAAAGTACCCTGTAAACAGTATACTCTAAATCGGAATGACTAAAAAGAAAATCCTTAAACCAATTTCTTTGTGTATTCTGCTATAGTCGTAGAAGTGTCATGAGAAACTATAATCTCATGACATTAACAAAGCCACCATTATTAATCTATTGACAAATTCCTGGGTGAGGCTTACTTCATGGATTTGGAATAAGGCACCTGAAGTCATTCTGTGGTTAGCTACATGCAATGCAAATGCCCTACTGCTGCACCACCACTTTTTTCTTCTTTCCTTCTTCCTTCTTCCTTCCTTTTTCCTTCTTCCTTCCTTCTTTCTTTCTTTCCTTCCTTCCTTCTTTCTTTCTTCTTTCTTTCTCCCTTTCTTCTTTCTTTCTGTCTGTCTGTCTTCTTTCTTCCTATCTCTCTCCCTCTGACTTATTTTAATCAGCATAAAAGATTCCAGGTACATCCATGTATAGGAAAATTTCATGACTTCATCTTTCCTGATGGCTGCATAATATTCCATTGTGTATATATACCACAGTTTCTTTAGCCATTCATCTGTTGAAGGGCATCTTGGTTGTTTCCAGAGTCTGGCTATTGTAAATAGTGCGGCAATGAATATAGATGTGAAGAAGGGATTTTTGTATTATATTATTGTGTAGCTAGGGTATATCCCTTGGAGTGGTATAGCTGGATTGTACGGGAGCTCAATTTCCAGTTTTTGGAGGAATCTCCATATCGCTTTCCATAAGGTTGGGCTAGATGGCATTCCCGCCAGCAGTGAATAAGAGTTCCTTTCTCTCCACATCCCTGCCAGCACTGCTTGTTCTCATTCTTTGTGATGTGTACCACTCTCTGTGGTGTGAGATGGTACCTATGAAGTTGTTTTGATTTGCATCTCCCTGATGCAAATCAGGGAGCATTTTTTGTGATGTGGAGCATTTTTTCATGAGCCAAGAGTAACCCTCAGCACTGCCAAGTGTGACCCTCTCAAAAAAAATATTACACAAAAAATTAATATCACTTTTTGAAAATTTGTCATTGAAGCATACAAGCTAAGATTAATAGCATAAAATTTGATGAATTAGCAGACTAAGAACCAAGATTCTCATGGACTATTCATTATCTGAGGATACTCATTTTCTTGTGGACTTCCTCTAATGTGAGCTTTACAATTATTTCCCCTTGACAAGTATCATTAGACATTGGACTGCAGGCCAATATGTTTGTTTCTTAAAATAGAATGTTGACAAATTACCATAAATCACTCAGGAAGTATGTACTGAAAGATATTTTTATGATTTTTTTAAAAAGTAGGGGCCGGGCGGTGGTGCTGGAGGTAAGGTGCCTGCCTTGCCTGCGCTAGCCTAGGACGGACCACGGTTCGATTCCCCAGTTTCCCATATGGTCCCCCAAGTCAGGAGCGACTTCTGAGCGCATAGCCAGGAGTAACCCCTGCGCGTCACTGGGTGTGGCCCAAAAACAAAAACAAAAACAAAACAAACAAAAAAAGTAATGCTATATACATCCGCAATTAAGTTGATTTTTTCCTAATAAGTGTTGAACATCATAAATTACTTGGGAAGCATGTATTGAAAGATATTTTTATGCTTTTATTTATTTCTCATCTTTTTCATAATTTTCAAAAATTTTTATTGAGACC
The DNA here is from genome assembly GCA_004027635.1 of Crocidura indochinensis. Taxonomy (NCBI): domain Eukaryota; kingdom Metazoa; phylum Chordata; class Mammalia; order Eulipotyphla; family Soricidae; genus Crocidura; species Crocidura indochinensis. The sequence continues at coordinate 29,944 of PVKC010003463.1, read as the reverse complement.
ATTGTGAGTTACAAGTCTTTCATGGTTGTAATTCAGGCTTATAGTGACAGTGAATTAGTCAACCACCAGTGTTGACCTCCCATAGTTCTCAGCATGCATCCCATAAATCCATCCTTAGCCACTAGTTTACTAGTGTAACTGGTCCATTTTGTGTTTAGCTTGTTATAGCTTGTGTCTCTTGATTCTATTGACTTTGGCTTGGATACTTATATCTGACTTAGTTTTCCGCTCAATGCACCTGAGACCACTTGGCCCCTGGGTTCAATCCACTTTTATTTTCTTTTCTCAATTTGTAAATAAACACAGAAATATGAGGCAGAACAAAATGATTCATGTTCTAAGGTTCTATGAAAAGTAGTTTACAAAGTACACTTTGGGCCGGGCGGTGGCGCTAAAGGTAATGTGCCTGCCTTGCCTGCGCTAGTCTTGGACGGACCGCGGTTCGATCCCCCGGTGTCCCACATGGGCCCCCAGCCAGGGGCGACTTCTGAGCTAATAGCCAGGAGTAACCCCTGAGCGTCACTGGGTATGGCCCAAAAACCAAAAAAAAAAAAAAAAAGTAGTTTACAGTAAAGCTATATACTACTGAGATTAAGTTGATTTTTCCTAATAAATGCTTAAACATACATACAAAACTAAAACTGCCCTAACAGGGGCCGGGCGGTGGCGCTGCAGGTAAGGTACCTGCCTGCGCTAACCTAGGACGGACTGCGGTTCGATCCCCCGGTTCCCCATATGGTCCCCCGTGCCTGCCAGGAGCGACTTCTGAGCAAATAGCCAGGAGTAACCCCTGAGTGTCACCGGGTGTGGCCCAAATACCAAAAAAAAAAAAAAAAAAAACCTGCCCTAACAATCAAATTTATACTGGCAATTGAATGAATGTCAATTTGAAAATAATTTTCCCTTCAAATTTGTTTAAGCATTAAATCGAACATTTTATATGCAGTACACACTTTTAGAACTGTATTATTAGATGCAAATGCAATTTATTTTAGTTCAAAAATGAAGTCAAAATATCACTGGGTTATAAATATATATCACTGAATTATATATTTTAGTCTAATACCAATCTTCTCAAAAGATTGGAATCTCATATTATTTGAATTTCCATATAGTTTAACAGTACTTTATCAATTGTTATTATTTTATTTTGGAGGAATATCTTTAAATTGATTTATTTTGCTTGTTCATCAGAAGTATTTTAAAATATTTCCTCATTCAAAAAGAATTTATTGATTTTGAGCATGTAAGTATGGGTAAATTCTTATTCCCTCTGCATTTTTCCCTTCAAATTTCCTTTGATTTATTTATCTCTTATCTTCCTTTAGGGATATTATTGAAACAAATGTAAATTGGCTCTTGAAGAGGATCACTGAATTCTGAATTCCTTTTTTCCCAGGCTGCCTTTATTGTGATCAGTCCAATATTATAACTGTACCACCACTCATATCAACAATTTTTATTTAGTACTGGACAAACAACACTACCCATGGTATTGGTTCTTTCATGCAATCTGCATGTTAATATATAAAAATTGAATCCAACAGAATTCAGTCCTCAGTGAATCAATTTGATTTTCCCTTGTACCATGTCATTGCTCTGCTTCCTGTCTTAAATAAAGGGTCCTCAGGTGAGCATTTCTTGGTTGTTTTTTTACCAGAAAATATCAGTATCTAATTTTTAATCTTCTAGGAACCAAAGAGGTTGTTGTCAATGTTGATGATGATGGAGTCATTTCCTTGAACTATGAATGTGATCAGATGGCTCCAAATTCTGAATTTGTCTGGTCCAAAGATTACATATCTACTGATGGCTCTCCAAGATTAGAAGTTGAGAACAAAGGCAACAAGTAAGAACTGTTTTGATCATAATAAGGAGGGGCTTCATTTTATGATAGGAGGAGGAAGTTAAGTTTTTTACTTTCATTTTAAATAAACTGATATAGGAAACGTAATTAACAAATATATTATATCTGGTAATATAAAGAATATAATATAATATATAAGTTTATATATGTAATATTATATTATTATACTATAATAAGGAATATAATAAGAATAACCAATACAAATCTCTAAAAATGATCATCTTTATAAATTGTGTCTTATATTATGCATTTAAAGGTCTTTCTCAGAGAGATCTGGGAAGTGGCTCAAAAGGCAGCTGGATTTAATACCTGCCACTGCATAGTTCCCTGACCACCACTGAGAGTAGAACAAAAACCAAACAAATTAATGATAAAGTAAAGTGCTTTCCCATATATTACAACACGTAAGATAATAGAAAAGTTTGGTGGCTAAGGAAATAGCACAACTGGCTGAAGGGACTGCTTTCAATGCAGAAACCCAGGTTTGATTCCAAGCACTAAGCCACGAGTTGGTTTACCCTGAGCACTACTAAAGATAACCAGAAAAAAAGAAATTTCTGTTTAACAGAAATTTCAAAGACAGTTATCATTATTCTATACAAATTTGAAATCATAGAAGTAATGATGAGGAAGACTTCTAAGGGGCAAGGGAGATTTTGCTACCTCATTATTTAAGAAAGATATGGATAATTAAAAGAGTTGGGAACATTTTCTTCTGTTTCACTATAACAATAATATGATGGAAAGAATAAAACACTGGAAAAAGGGGGCCAAAGAGATAGTACAGCTGGTAGGGCACTTACATTGTACACAGCTGACCCAGGTTTGATCTCCAGCACTCCAGCATCCCATATGGTCCCCCAAACAATGCCAGGAGTCATTCCTGAGTGCAGAATCACAAGTAATCACTGAGCACTACTGGGTGCCCCCCGCCCAGAAGGCACTAGAAAGAACTCTATCTGGTGGTCTGGTACCTCTGTTCCTCCTCCCAAAAAAATTCTCTCTCTCTCTCTCTCTCTCTCTCTCTCTCTCTCTCTCTCTCTCTCTCTCTCTCTCTCTCTCTCTCTCTCTCTCGTTTGCATGGGTTAGAGGTACTCCATTTGCATTTCTTTCTTCTTCCCTTGGTGATTTGGTGTGTGTGTGTGCATGTGTGTGTGTATGTGTATGTGTGTGTGTGTGGTATTATTTGGGGTCTATGAGGTACCATGTCTGGGATCAGAACCCAGCCAGGCGGCCTACAATCTTTGCAAGTACTCAGCCCTTTGAGTTATTGCTTCAGCCCTAGTTCTCTTTTTATTTCTCCAGGAACTGGCTGAGTGGCTTGAGGGCAGCTTTTAACTTTGATGGGTTTTGTATTTCTTTTTTCTATTAAAAATGGAGAAAGAGGGGTTGGGGTAGTAGCACAGCTGTAGGGCATTTGCCTCACATGCGACTGACCCAGGATGGACTCTGTTTCGATCACTGGCATCCCATATGGTCCCCCAAGCCAGGAACAATTTCTGAGCACAGAGCCAGGAGTAACCCCTGAGTGCCACCTTGTATGCCCCCACCCAAAAAAAAATACAAACAAAAATGAAGATACAAAATGAGATTATTTTATACTCTTTTGCTTTTATTTCTGTTTCAGGCTTGAGGACTTTTTCACTTTATTTTGCCTTTTTGGGGGGCGGGTTTGTGTCACACCCAGCAGTGGTCAGGGGTCACTCCTGGCTCTAAGCTCAGAAATCGCTCCTGGCAGGCTCGGGAAATCATATGGGATGCCAGGATTTAAACCACTGTCCTTCTACAGGCAAGGCAAATGCCTTACCTCCATGCTATCTCTCTGGCCCTTGGTTTTTTTTTTTTATCAAGGCTTATGTGTTTAATAAAGTCAACCAATTGGATTGTATTTGGTAAAGCAAAATATGCTTAATTTTTATGATCAATATATCTAAGAAGTAAAATAAATATTGACTTTTTGGTGAATGACAAGGAAATATTGAATATTACTTTAGGACATTTTAATGTCCCTAGCTTCTAAAAGTCCTTGAAGCAAAATATAAATTTAGCCCAAGGAAAAAAAAACTGAATTTCTCTTCTACCTTGTTCATATAACAAATTCCTAAGTGAGTGGCTGATCTTTGTGACTAGCAATATTAATCACCATATTATTTACCAACTTTATACCATAGACTAGACCACTGACCATTTATTTATTCATTCCAAAAATATATATAGTGATTACAAATTTTATACCAGACAAGGTACTAGGAATGAGAAGATACAACAATAAATGAAATGAACTTATTCCTAAAGCACTATGATTATTTTATGAGGGAGTGCAAAATGTGCATAGTGAAAAAGGCAATAACGCTACAGGATGAAATGCTAAAATTATAGGTGAAAGGGAAAATGCAGGTGGTGACAGAGAGACATCCATACACTTACATACTCATAGTATATACTCATTAACCACTTAGCAATAGCTGACTGTGCTCTATGAAGACAATTTTCAGATCTTCAGCAAGAGCTGATAAACCAAGTTAGGCTAGATATGTATTGACCTGCCACATAGTTTGACCATGGAGGATTTATACTATAAATTCCCTCAGATTTCATCACCCCTGGGAAGATGTCATAAATGTCTTCCTGTAAGTCACAACAATGAATAGGGTTAAGATCAAGAAGGGGAATAGGAACAAGTACTCCTTATGAAGGGGAAAACTCATGCAAAGACCCAAGGAGGGTGGGCTGCTGGCTATAGACATGAGTGTCTTATTTTTATAAAAGTGTTTTGTTCTGAAGGACAAAGATGACCTTTAAAGACCTCAGTACAGAAGATTTGGGCATTTACTCCTGTGATGTAACAGATACTGATGGAATAGCATCAAGCTACTTAATAGATGAGGAAGGTAAGTTCAAAACCAGTTAAACTACAAATTCAATACTGTTTCTCCTTCCTCAATGATTCTCCAAGATCAGGTGACTTTATTATACAACTATATATACAACTATTAGTTGTATAACATAATTGTTTTTCTATTCTTTTTTAAAGTTTTTTAAATTTACTTATTTATTTTATTTGAATTTCATTATTTTTGGGAGGGATACAGTGTCAGGACTTAAATCCAAAGCTTCATACATGCAAGGCAAGTACTCTCTCTGAGCCACATCTCTGACCCTAATTGTTTTTTTTTATTCTCCCTACAGAAATGAAACGTTTACTTGCTCTCAGCCAGGAGCACAAGTTCCCAAGTAAGTGTTTATAATGCACTCACCATTTAGAATTTCTGCTAGGTAATGACTTCTGGAATAGGTCAGATGACAACTCTGATGAAATTTAAATGCTCATGAGAACATTCAATAGAACATATACATTCTTTGCTACAGATGTACTTTCGGAAAATACTGGGGGTTTTATTGTTTGCCATTATTCTCAAGAAATGAGAAATACACTACACAGAAAATATATTTCAGGCTCTGTTACATAAAGAAGTATCAAACATAAGAATAATATTTAAATGAGTTTTTCTCATATATACATAAATCTAAAATTCTAAAATATGTTAAAAGATAAAAAAGAACATATATTATAAGTATATACATATAAAGACAAAAAAGACAAGAACATATCTATGTATATATATATGTTGTCCTATTTTTAAAAAAAAAACTAATACCTTCCAAAGCAATTTAATGTTATAACTTATAAGTATTATACCCCTAAGTAAAGATAATCTAAAACTAGTACTATTACTTTGAACACCTAGAAAATAAGGTAAAGAATCCTTGATCAGAAAAACAGTCCCCTGAACTACCTTTAAATTACTCAATAAAACACTTTCCACATAAATGATTAAATTTCTCAGCTAAGAACTATGTGAAAGAAGAGAAAGTCTGAAAAGACATCCGGAAAGTTCCACTGAACTGATACAATCTGGTTCTCATTGGCCACATAGTGGGTTATTCAGAATGCTAAATCCTCTTTGAGGAAAAAATAGAAAGTTAATAGTATATACTCATTAATTTCTAACTCTGGATTTTTTTCCCTCTTTGCTTTCTAAAACTGTTTTTCACTTCTTCATTCTTCACTAACTCAGGGACCGAGAAGCTATATCCTGACTCAAACTGTTAACAAAACTTTCTATAGCTGTAGATGAGCAATTTTCTAGCAAGTCTATTACACTCCCAACACTTTTTTTAAACAAAGCTGATTTTAATATAAAAGCTTATTTTTAACAGTACATTAAAAAATGTACTGCTCCAGACCCAATGACCTGGTTCCTCTTGCTTTCCCAAGGAATGCTTTCTTACCTATGCAGTCAAGTAATGGTGACTTTTGGTATCATCTGTAACAATTTCAAAACAAACTTTATTTCATAAAGCAGCACAGCAAAGTATGCAAATACAAAATGCAAACTATTAATTCTAGGTGTAGAAGCACATCAACTAAAGGAGTTGAAACCTCTATGGAAATCACGTCTAAGTGTGATCATGGAAAGCATCGCATTAATGTGCGAGCATCACAGCCAAGCTTGTGACACACTGTTAATACAATATCACCACCAACAAGGGGAGGCAATGGTAGTGGGGTGAGGGAGAGGCTAAGGGAGTTAGAAATGTCTTAAAGGAAAATGAATTTACCTTCATGGGTAAATCTCTGACCTTCTCCATAGGCCAGAGCCATAGTACAACACTTGCCTTGCACGTTGTCAACCCAGGTTCCATCTCTGGCATGCCATATCGTCTCCGAGCACCACCAGGAATAATTTCTGAGCAAAGAGCCATGAATAATGCCTGAGCACTACCAGGTGTGACCCAAAAGACAAAATAAAAAAAAATCTGTTACTCTCTCCTGTAACTTTGGTTAGAGACAATATGTGACATTCCATTACTGAAACTTAAGTATGAACTATTTTTAACCACAATGTTTAAATAATATATTAAAAAGAGAAAGAAAGAAAAAGCAGGACCAGAGAGATAGCATGAAGGTAAAGCATTTGCCTTGCATGCAGAAGGTCGGTGGTTTGAATCTCGGCATCCCATATGGTCCCCCAAATCTGCCAGGAGTGATTTCCGAGCGTAGAGCCAGGAGTAAGCCCTGAGCGCTGCCGGGTGTGATCCAAAAACCAAAAAAAAAAAAAAAAAAAAAAAAAAAAAAAAAAAAAAAAAAAAAAAAAGCAAACAAAACAAAGCAAAACTGAGACAAAGCAATCTTTCTATTATTAAGTTAAAAAAACTGTGTGATGAAATATTCTTTTTTTTTTTGGTTTTTGGGCCACACCCAGTGACGCTCAGGGGTTACTCCTGGCTATGCGCTCAGAAGTCGCCCCTGGCCTGGGGGACCATATGGGGCACGGGGGATCGAACCGTGGTCCATCCAAGGATAGCGCAGTAAGGCAGGCACCTTACCTTCAGCGCCACCGCCCGGCCCCAGATGAAATATTCTTGAGTTAAACCCTGGAAAGCTTACACAAGTCTTCTTTAACAAATCATATTTAGCTTTGCTACCTGGATACCCAAAAAATATTATTACTTTTCCTGGGATTCAATTTGCCATCAGCAAAAGTAGGAAGAGAAGAAAATTTATCTTTATTGAGTACTGGTCATCATTTATAATGTCTAATATAGTCTATATTTAACATATTATGATGCTATGGTGACCTGTAATACAAATAATATCTCTATCAGCAAGTGACTCAACTACAGGGCAGGAGTAAGTAAATGTTCAGAGCATGGTATAACTTCGGAGTTCATATTCTCCCTACCTGAGTATACTCCTTAGGTGATGATGTTTGTCTAATTTCCTTCTGCAGTGGAGAATGCTGTAGCACAACTCTACAATGAAACACACAACAGTGAAAGGAAAATATCCCCTATTGATTAAAAAAGTATTTTAGGATCTATATGAAAAATGAACATTTGGTGCAAGTTTGGGATGCTTATGATTTAAAATGTAGCATGTGTTAAAATTTTGAGATGGGATCAAAAGAAAAGGATGATGGTTTATTCTAAAAGAAGCCTAAGCTTTCTAAACTTGAAAACAGTTTGCGTTACCATGAAGTATGCCTTGGAACCACCTCTGATAGATGGCTCTACAGCCAGAAGTTAAGACGTTGTAGAGAACATTTCCAAGTTATAAAAGATTCAGAATCTAATTTTGAGAGTTGTAAACTAGTGCTTCAAATTTCACTCAGACACAAATGACTTAACACAGTATATATCAGTTCCTTTCCTTTACTTTCTATGTGAGAATGGCCATGCTGTACTTTGATGTAGTTTCTGGATTGTGACTCCCTTATTTGTCTCTGAAATTTTTGATTGGTCTAAGAAGTTAAATGAACATTAAGCACTAGATGATAAAATGTAAGTGGCAAGCTAACTTATTTTGAACATATAATAAAAATAAATTATTTGGGGCCCGGAGAGATAGCACAACGGCGTTTGCCTTACAAGCAGCCAATCTAGGATCAAAGGTGCTTGGTTCGAATCCCCATGTCCCATATGGTCCTTTGTGCCTGCCAGGAGCTATTTCTGAGCAGACAGCCAGGAGTAACCCCTGATCACTGTCGGGTGTGGCCCAAAAACAAAAAAAAAAAAAATTTAAATGGCTATTTAAAAACATTTATTTTTATAATATCTTTACTTAATTACAAAATTGTTTGTAATTGGTTTTCAGTTATAAAAAAGAATACTCCCGGGCCCGGGAGATAGCATGGAGGTAAGGCGGTTGCCTTTCATGCAAAAGGTCATCGGTTCGAATCCTGGTGCCCCATATGGTCCCCCGTGCCTGCCAGAAGCAATTTCTGAGCATGGAGCCAGGAGTAACCCCTGAGCACTGCCGGGTGTGACCCAAAAACCAAAAACCAAAAAAAAAAAAAAAAAAAAAAAGAAAAAGAATACTCCCCTTCACCAGTGCAACCTTCCTATCACCAATGCCCCCAACTTCCTCCTCTCCCATCCTCTGCCTGTATTCAAAACAGGCAATCTATTTTTCTCACTCACTACCATTGTCAGGATAGTTGTTAGTGGTGTTATTTCTCTAAATGCACTCACAACTCTTTGTGGTAAGCTTCATATCGTGGTCCAGTCCTTCCAGCTTTCATCTCTATTGTCTTTGGGTATTATTACCATACTGTCTTTTATTTTTCTTAAATCCCACAGATGAGTGAAACTATTCTGTGCCTATCTCTCTCCCTCTGACTTATTTCACTCAGCATAATAGTTTCCATATCCAACAATGTATAGGTATGTTTCATGACTTCGTTTTTCATGATGGCTGCATAGTATTACATTGTGTATATGTTCCACAGTTTCTTTAGCCACTCATCTGTTGTCGGGCATCTGGGTTGTTTCCAGATTCTGGCTATTGTAAATGGCACTGCAATGAATATAGGTGTGAAGAAGGCATTTTTGTATTGTGTTTTTGTGTTACGAGGGTATATCCCTAGAAGTGGTATAGCTAGATCTTATGGGAGCTCAACTTCCAGTTCTTTGAAGAATCTTCATACTGTTTTCCATAAAGGCTGGACTAGATTTCATTTCCACCAGCAGTGAATGAGAGTTCCTTTCTCCCCACATCTTCACCAACACTAATTGTTCTTGGTTTTTGTGATATGTGCCAGTCTCTGTGGCATGAGATGGTAACTCACTGTTGTTTTGATTTACATCTCCCTGATGATGTGAAGCATTTTTTCATGTGTCTTTTGGCCATTTGTATTTCTTCTTTGAAGAAGTGTCTGTTCATTTATTTGGGGGGTTTGGGACCACACCCAGTAATTATCAGGGAATACTCCTGGCTCTGCACACAGGAATTACTCCTGGCTGTGCTCAGAGGACCATAAGGGATGCTGGAGATCAGACTCAGGTCAGCAAGCATAGAGGATTCTGGGATCAGGTAAACTACATATGAGACCAGTGCCCTTTCTACTGTGCTATCACTCCAGCCTCTTATAACATTTTTAAAATCTCTAAAGTGAGTGAAATTGTTGAAAAACAAAATGTGACTCCTTCCCAAAATACTTTGAGTCAATTAATATCATAGGATATTGGGATGGGAATGTGTTGTCCATTTAGGATATTCAGTTCAATTATTGTCTATGTTATTTCAGTGATTAGTGGCACAAATATACTTTATTATGATTCTTACAGGGATTTCACATTGGGTTGCAGTGTTCACACACTTGGCAGAGGTGTTTCCTACTTTAGTTGCAGTGCCTCTGACTTTTTCTTCATTTTTCCAGTAAAAACTTCTGTGAATTGAAGAAACTGAATGACTTGCCCAAAGTGACAAGATTAGAACCCAGATTCAAATCTCTTGACCCTCAATATAATACTTTTGTATGTTGTTTTCTCACTGTCAGGTTCTACATGGGCATTTCTATTGAGTGTTTTTCACTTGTTGGAAAAAGTTGTGCCAAAATAATTTACCAATCCAATAGCGATTTATTTCTGTTTTTCCTAGCTGTCCCAGCAAAATCAGAGTTGGCAGTTGAAATTTTGGAGAAAGGCCAGGTACGGTTTTGGATGCAGGCTGAGAAGTTGTCCAGCAATGCCAAAGTCAACTATGTATTTAATGACCAAGAAATCTTTGAAGGGCCGGTAAGTTCTGTTAAATTTCTAAGTGTATCAGTTGTTTAATACACTGGAGAAACCATAACAGATAGGTTGTTATAAAAACCACTGGACACATGGTGAGGAAATTTAAATCATTTCCACATGGAAAAATGTGGGGGAAACTATAAACTGATTATATCATATCCAGACTGGAAGACTTGTAAGAACAAAAGGGGCACTAATAACAATTTTTCCAAGAAAACAGCCATAAACCAAACTTTCTTAAGTATATTTAAAAAATATAACGACCCACACAGACAGTGCTTCTTTTCTTGAGAAGTCAGAAGAATTAGTATATATTTGCATCAGAAACCCAAGAAAGAACCTGATTTAAAGACCAGGAGAAAATGACCACTGTTACTCACTTATTCCAGTAGTTCCCCAAAATGCAGGAAAAGTGAACTTATATATTCATTTTGGAAATAAACTTTAGCAGGGACCTGATTTGATGAATCAGGAGAAAATAGTCTCTGGCATCCCATTGGTTTCAAAATATGCAGGGAAAAAACTTAATAAATGCACTGCTTTTCTGGCTTAAACAATTCAACGTCTCTTTAAAGATGCACATTAAAACACATGATATTTTCTGACAAAAGCCAACTTTGATGTATATGTGGTTTATATCTTTTTATATATAACACTCTGGTTTTTATTTAATATTCTTCTAATGGTATACAAAATTAGTCAGTTTCCTTCCTGGCTGATGAAATACCAACTCAAGTGCCTCCTATAAAAATTTTTTTTTATTTTGGGCCACACCCAACAATGATCAGTGGTTATTCCTGGATCAGCACTCAGGAATGACTCCAGGCAATGCTCAGAGCACTATTTGGGTTTCCATGGATCGAATCCAGGCTGGCTACATACAAAGCAAATACCCTACACACTGTTTTACCACACCATCTGCTAAAAAACATTTGTATAACATAAAATAATTAAAGTAATTTGCAAAGACAATTATAACTCGATATTTTCTTGGACTTTTGACTAATCCATTATAAACAAAATGCCAATCCTAAAAATACAATTTAAGAGTGTTCACAATAAGTATTTATAAGAAAGTGAAATAACTCACTGGTAATGCTACACCATATGAATGAAATCAAATTGATTTTATACTGGAGTTCTATGTAAATAAGTTAATAAACATTTATATATCCTCCCCACCATCATATATGTGTATGTATATATATATATTATTAGATTTCTTGTATACTTAATAGAATGAGCCATTTAGTTTATGTCAATAAGACAGATACTTTAGAAAAAGGCTGAAAAAATAGACAGATACTTTAGAAAAAAGTTAGCCAATACTAAAATATATATTTTTGTTTGCCTCCATTAATTAATTTCCAGTTTATATTTAACATAAACAAAAACACCTTCTCAATAACTAAAAACAAGTAACTGGTTAAGAAAAGATGCTAGTATCTTAATTGCTACCCAGTTAGATGTATTGCTAGTTGGTTTCCCATTCCTTCTTTTCTTCTACCCCACTGCAAGTTCCTTTTTTTCTTTCGATAAACCCATGAACTCTTCTTTTTTTTTTTTTTACAAGGTTGTGGCAGACCACTGAGTTTGCAATTTGGAAGATAGGGGTATTGGGCCATACTTAGTTGTGCTCAGGGCTTATTCTTTATATATATATATATATATATCTTTATTTAAACACCATGATTACAAACATGTTTGTAGTTGGGTTTCAGTCAATAGTCAGACACTGGAAACAACCAGGATGCCCTTCAACTGATGAATGGCTAAAGAAACTGTGGTACATATACACAATGGAATATTATGCAGCAGTCGGGAGAGATGAAGTCATGAAATTTTCCTATACATGGATGTACATGGAATCTATGTGAAATAGTCAGAGGGAAAGAGGTAGACACGGAATAGTCTGACTCATCTATGGGTCTTAAGGAAAAATAAAGACATTACTGTAATAAGGCCCAGAGAAAATAGAGTTAAGGGCTGGAAGGGTCGGAAGGACCAGCTCACAATTTGAAGCTCACCACAAAGAGCAGTGAATGCTGTTAGGAAATGTTGCACTGGTGAAGGGCTTATTCTTGACTCTGTGCTAATGGATCATTCCTAATGGTGCTTAAGAGACCTTTTGCGGTAAAGAGAGAGGGAAGAGGAGGAGAGAGAGAGTGAGAGAGAGAGAGTGAGTGAGTGAGGGAAAGAAATAGAGAGAGGGGTTGGCTCAGTGAGGCAGAGCTGTAAGGCATCTGCCTTTGGTTCAATCCCCTGGCATCCCATATGGACCCCCAAGCTAGGAGCGGTATCTGAGTGCATAGCCAGGAACAACCCCTGAGCGTCACTGGGTGTGATCCAAAAGAGAGAGAGAGAGAGAGAGAGAGAGAGAGAGAGAGAGAGAGAGAGAGAGAGAGAAAGGGAGGGAGCGAGAGAGAAGCAAAATGCCTGCCTCAGATACAGGCATGTAGGAGAGGGTGAGAAGGAAGAGGGCATCAGGGAGGGTGAGAGGGACACTGTTGACATTGATGGCAGGAAATGCACACTTGTGAAGGTTGTTATGCATTATATGACATGATCATTAGCAACTTTATCTGTATAAAAAAAACTGTTGAATGAACAACCTTGTAACCATGGTGTTTAAATTAAAAAGGAGAGAGACCTTTTGCAATGCTGTTAATAAAGTCAGGATTACCATTGTACAAAACAAGCGCTTTAACCCCTAAACAGCTCTGCCTTTTCAATTTTTACACTGAGTTACTACATAGCTAGTTAGTTGCTAACTCCCTCAGCCTTTCATTATTTCTATTATCCAAAGCCTGGCCTAAGATCTTTCAGGATCTAACTTCTCAATCATTTTATTATAACTTTCAAAATAAAACATGGGGAAATTCCACAACCAAGTTAATTGGGGGATAATTTTGGCTCTGTGTTCAGGAGACCATATGTGGTGGTGAGAATTTGAACCAGAGTCTCTGCAGAAGCATGTAAGAAAAGTGGCCCATCATTTTGCTTTTTTTTTTTATTTTTAACTGAAGGGTCAAAGCTACTTCTACTGAATTTCTTTTAAGAATGGGTCACTGTGAGATTTTTCTTTATCCTTAAATTCACTGTTTCTGAAGAATTTTTCTTTATGAATCTTGAACTTGAGATTTTCTGTTCAGAATATTTTAAAGCAATTCTCTAAATTCTCTTCACAAATTAAAAAAAATCCAGATATTCCTCATATGTATTTACATTTGCCTCTGCTGCCATTTGGGGCCCATCCATTAGAGATCTGAACTTTTTGTGTTTGTAGTGGTCCTGTGTTCCTTATCTTCCTATAAATTAAGTCCAGAATTCTTTTCTGTGACTTCATCTTCAGAATACAATTAAACATCACTTTCCTTGTGACCAGAAGGGAGCTGGCACATCTTTTCTTCTGTCTGTAATCAGATACCTGATTCCATCTTAAGATCAGGCCCACAGGATTGAGGCTGAGGCTCAGGGGTGGAGCCCCTGTCTGGCACACCACACACACACACACACACACACACACACACACACACACACACACACAATACACACGTACAAAATAGAATATGCCAACATTCTAGAATGAAGGTACTTTTCTACACTTCTGTTAATGTGTCTGTGTCTCATTTACATAATGATCATCTATATCTATATCAAGTGTTTTCTTTGATATAAGTATGTTTCTATTCACACAACATCTGAGCTTTGTCCTCCTCTTCAGTATAGCCAAGACTGGACCAGTTTATAATGGACCTAAATAACTTGACTAGATCTTCTGGTTATCATTTGTGCTCTCATAAGAGTAGTGTATAAGGGAATCAGAAGCTGGGAGGAAAGTATAATTTGTGTCCATTAATAGCAATTTGTTTACTTTCCATCAAGGTATGTTTTTAAGACATTCCAAGCTTTATTAGTGAGGGGGGAAAAGAGTAAGATAAACAACAGAAGACTGCACAGTACATTCCTATACAGCCCACACAGTAATTGTGTGTAATCTGGTATAAGTCACACCTGGGTCCACTGTGGCTCATTTCCTTTGAATACATTTTCAGTTTCCTACAACCTGTTTTTTTAATCATATAACTGTGGGGAAGATGACAAAGCACAAATGGCAACTCTCAGCCTCACAGCCCTCGTGGGCAAACACATAAATGCATGCAGAGACATACATCTTTCTGATTCCAGACACACTGATGTTATTCTGTATATAAACACATATAGACACACTCATACTGAACTTAGAGAGATGTCGACTATCATTGCAGCTGGTTCTAATGCATTTCATTGTGAGGATGTTACTAACAGGTCAAATTCCCTAAAAAGAACTTTTGAAACAATTTCTCCTTCAAGTAGTATGGTAGGCAAGGGTGGAGATAAGTCTATTCTTAGAAGTTAAAGATTTGTACAACAAGCTAAGCTAAGGAAAAAGAAAATAAAAATGTAAATGGAGGGAGCCGGGAGGTGGCGCAGGAGGTAAGGTGCCTGCTGCCTTGCCTGCACTAGCCTAGGATGGACCACGGTTCGGTCCCCCGGTTCCCCATATGGTCCCCCGTACCTGCCAGGAGCGACTTCTGAGCGCATAGCCAGGAGTAACCCCTGAGCGTCACTGGGTGTGGCCCAAAAACCAAAAAAAAAAAAAAATGTAAATGGAGCCGGAGCAGTGGCACAACTGCTTGCATGTGGCTAACCTAGGATGGACCACGGTTTGATCCCCAGCAACCATATGGTCCCCCCAGCCAGGAGCGATTTTTGACTGCATAGCCAGGAGTAACCTCTGAGTGTCACCGGGTGTGGCCCAAAATAAAAAAAAATAAAAAATAAATGTAAATGTGATATCTATAGGATCTTCTCTTCCTACAGGGCAAGTTCTGGGACATGAGTTATACCACAAAGTTGGTCCCAAAGCAGAACCTTTATTCTATTTTACAGAAAAACATTATCAATTCAAATGATCCCATTATGGAACTTCTGTTTGTATACTCAGAAACTGAGATTTATCTTTACACTGAAAAGTAAAATCGAGCCGAAGCAAAACAAGATAAGCACAATAGGACATTTTTAGTTCTAAAAGGACAATTTCTGTTTTTTAGCAACAAATCATTGACTTCAAATGATTTGGTGGAAGCATAGTTTTTAGGGAAATGGCCTACTGGATGGCGCTTGGGAACCACCAGGGCCCCATTTGGTGTTAATGAGGGTTATATGGTGTTAATGACTGAACCTAGGGCCTCATGCATATAAGGTATGTGCACTGCCACCTGAGCTCTATTCTTGGCCCCTGAAAGTATTATTTACATGTTAACTGAGCAGAGATTTATTGATCACTGAATCATCTTGCATGTAGATGGTATTGGGGATATAGCAGTGACGTATACCAATACTTCTTTCATGCTGCCTGTTTTTGTTATTCTACTAATTAAAAATAATATAATCTGGAAGGTAAAATAGGAATCTAAAACAAGTTTTCATCAACATTTTGTGATAATTATCAAGATGTATGCATTTTTAACTAAATGTAAGACTTTTTAGTAATCAGTTCTGACCAAATTAATATATACCACCTAATCTATACACTTTTCCTGTGTATAGGGATTTTGAAGACTGCTTTTCTAAATGAATTTTAACAAGAATTTTACTAAAACCATTCTTCTTTAGGGGGTTGTTTTTGTGTTATCAGGCATAAACTCGTCAAAGTAAAATAGCTGTATTACTAACTTCTCTATTTTTCTTTCACATTGAAGAAATATAAGATGCACATTGATCGAAACACTGGAATAATTGAAATGTTTATGGAAAAGCTCCAGGATGAGGATGAGGGAACATATACTTTCCAGATACAAGATGGAAAAGCAACTGGCCATTCAACTCTGGTTCTCATTGGAGATGGTAATAATTCTTTGGAACATTAAGCAGAAGCCTTTACTACTCCCTTCAATGTTTTGTGCTAAAAATGTTAAGAACTATTTCTTGATTGGATTAGGATGTTTGAAGTACAGCTTTCAGTCAGCACTTTTGTAATACTAATGTCAGAGAAATGAATGTTAATATTAAAGAACACCAATTCTATCCCTGGACCACAGTTAAGATTCTACTTACATTATCTCATAAAGAAGTACCTTATTAAAATTTTTTACTGCAAATTGCAAAACACCATGTAGGTAAGTATCAAAGCAAGCTATGCAGTTCTTACTATGAGTTCTTACTGTTAAAACTTAAACTAAAAGAAAAATTTACAAAATGGGGCCAGAGTGGTAGCACAGTGGTAGGAAATTTGCCTTGCACATGGCTGACCCAAGACTGACTCAGGTTCAATTCCCAGCAACCCTTATGGTCCCCCAGCCAAGGAGCAATTTCTGAGCACAGAGCCAGGAGTAAACCCTGAACACTGTTGGGTGTGGTCAAAAAACCAATACAAGCAAACAAACAAACAGAAAAATGTACAGAAGTAGCATATGCTAAATTAACAATCATATATTATAAATAGATTACAGTATTTCAATATCTGTAAACCAAAATGGAAACCATCAAGATTTAAAATGTGTCATTAACAAAACAATCAGAGGACTGGCCAGCTCTTTCCAAATCCACAATGATTTTTTGTTTGTTTGTTTTTGGGCCACACCCAATGACGCTCAGGGGTTACTCCTGGCTATGCGCTCAGAAGTCGCTCCTGGCTTGGGGGACCATATGGGAAACCAACGGGGGGATCGAACTGCGGTCCGTCCTAGGCTAGCGCAGGCAAGGCAGCGCCACCGCCCGGCCCCCAAATCCACAATGATTTCACTATTCCCTAATATCTTGCATTAGCAAGTTATTTAATTTTTTACAGCTATAAAGACTGAAAGTGAGAAAAGTAATCATTATAAATCTTTTAGCATACTGAAAGGCAGGGATATTTGTATTACTCAACTCAACTTTATACATGCTTATTTTTAAATTTTTAGTTTATAAACAACTCCAGAAAGAAGCTGAATTTCAGAGGCAAGAATGGATCAGGAAACAAGGTAAATTTAGTTAATGAGTAAAGAGAAAGTTTTTCATTTCTTTTTTTTTCTTTTTTTTTTGGGGGGGGGAGGTGTGTCACACTTGGCAGTGCTTAGGGGTTACTCTGGCTTTACATTCAGAAATCTCCAGGCAGGCATGGGGAACATATGGGATACTGGGATTCGATACTGTCCTTCTGCTATGCAAGGCAAATACTCTACCATCAATTTCTTAAACAAAATACTTTAAGCTTATCTCCAAAGAAAATTAAAATGTATATTAACATTTATATCCATAATACCTGATATGCAAAAGTATTTTAAATTACTATATGTATTCTTGTTTTTGTTTTTTGTTTTTGGTTTTGATTTTGGGTCACACCCTGAAGCGCTAAGGGATTACTCCTGGCTTTATGCTCAGAAATCGCTCCTGGCAGGCTGGGGGGGGGGGGGGGAACCATATGGAATGCCGGGATTCGAACCATCGACCTTCTGCATGCAAGGCAAATGCCCCACCTCCATGCTATATCTCTGACCCAAACTATGTGTATTCTTTTAAAAAATATTGAATAAATTGGACTAGAGTAATAGCACAGCTGCTAGGGCATTTGCCTTACACACAGCTGAGCCTGGTTTTATCCCTGGCATCTCTTTTGGTCCCCAAAGTCTGACAGGAGTAATTTCTGAGCAAAGAGCCAGGAATAACTCCTGAGCATCAACAGGTGTGACCTTAAAGCATAAAGACATGAATGAATGAATGAATGAAATATTGAAAAGATAAAATTTTAATTGCTTCAAACTTTAAGAAGCTCAGAATTAAATAATAAGATATTTTAAATATGTGATTAATAATTATTACTGATATCATTCAAATTTTATAGGTCCACATTTTGCTGAGTATTTGAGCTGGGAAGTGACTGGTGAATGTAATGTGTTATTGAAATGCAAGGTAAGACTAGATAAGATTTTAATATAATATACAAAGATGAAATAGGATACAGGAGAGAATATCATTTTAATCTTCTATTGAATAAAAATTTAAAGTGATATCCTTTTACTCTTGAATGATACTATGATTATTGATTATAAGAAAACTTTAAAACAAACAATATGAGAAGGCAAAATGATTGCTTTTCTTCATTTTCTATTTTTTTAGTTATTAGGGACTCATATTTTTATGTCAGCCAAGCATTACTTTAATTAATTTTACTATTACTAAACAGAATTAAGTCTGAGGAATAGGTTTTTAATTATGATTTCCAATAATAAGTTTACAGTTTCCCCCATTACCAACATCTTCCTCTAGAACATTGTGTGGTAACTGAAGACCCTAAATTGCCATATCATATTTACCCCAGTCTGGGAAGTTCAAGTCCTCTGGTATGTCTTCAGAACGTTCCCTGGTTAAAAACAGAGCAGGGACCGAGGAGAAATCGACTTCCCAGATGAACAGGACTACAAGTGATTCCAGGGTCACCAACCACCGGAAAATGCCTTGAACAATACTCTAAGATGTGCAATACAAATCCTCACTTAAACGCACTAAGCTCAGACAGTGCTTGTCATAGAACCTATACTCTGCAGGCTGTTATCTTAAAGAAAGAAATGTAGGGGCCCGGGAGACAGCATGGAAGTAAGACGTTTGCCTTTCATCCAAAAGGTCATCGGTTCGAATCCCGGTGCCCCATATGGTCCCCCTGTGCCTGCCAGGAGCAATTTCTGAGCATGGAGTCAGGAGTAACCCTGAGCGCTGCCGGGTGTGACCCAAAAACCAAAAAAAAAAAAAAAAAGTAGACTTATTTTTTATAGAGTGAATGATGCTGGCAGGGTAAGGATTTAGGAATATTGGAGAGAAAGAGAGCTTACAGTTACGTACATTTTTTTCCTTTCTGTAATGAGAGAGAGAGAGAGAGAGAGAGAGAGAGAGAGAGAGAGAGAGAGAGAGAAAGAGAGAGAGAGAGAACTTTGGACTTTGGAAATTCGAATCCCTCTTTGATGTCAGATATTTTTAAACAACACATTTTACTTTAACTAGTTGTAGTCAAAATGCTACAATAAAATAAAACAGAAAGAAAATGAAGAGCATTTCACTTCCACACTTAAAATGAAGTTTTAAGTTTAAGCTGGTTATGACAAAACCCTATAGCCATGTTTTTTGAACTATAAAGAAAACAAATGTGAGACTTTCAGTATATATAGCTAAAAAACATCATTTTTAGCATTTGGCACCATATGTATGCCATTATATTTGATTTTGCATTACTGTTTCACATGAAAGCTTTGTTCAAGTCTTTGATTTTATGATTATGAAAGAATTAAGGCACAACCACAGTTTTCTTATTTAGATTTCATCACGATTGATGTGGTTATTTTGTGTTTTAAAAAAGTGCAACTATCAAAACTAAAATTATAGATTAATATTACCATTCTGCTGATTTTAAATATACAGTACATCATACATATTTTATAAACAAGTTATATAAAGAGATAAAGTTGATAACATAGAAGATGCAAATAACCTTTCAAAATCAACAATGTATGCTGGTACTTTATAGTCCTAATAGCACACCTCTGTAATCAATGAACTATGTGGTTTTGAATTGGATGTAGACCATTAGTGCTACTACTTGACCTAAACTTCTGCACGGTTCATACCGGTAATTTTTAAAATGTGTAGTTAATATTATGCATGTTATTGTCCTTTTTTCCATTCTGACCAGTATGTGCCCATTTGTGAAACAAAAATTTCTAATAGTCAGTAATAGTCCTATACAAAATGCAGTGATCTTGCTCTAAAATTAACAATTTTAAAGTTATTGATCTCTCTTGCACTTATACTAAACCCCCCAAAATTATCTAGCTGTTTGAATACCAACATTCCCCTGGTGTACTCACTGCTGTATGCATTATTGTTCTTTGTTGTTGTTTTATACCTTCATAGTAGCAAAATATGAAATTCTATAAAAAACAAAAATTCCCTTTTTATCTTTAAAAAACAAAAAACCAACCCCCCTTCTATAGCAGGAAATAAATTGCTTGTTCTTGAGAACTTTCCCATTAAGAATTTAGTAGAAGCAGTTATAATACTTATATCATTTTGATGTTTTTGTTAATGTTTCCAAACAATGTACTTTGAAATCAAAATCACTTCTTTTTCATTTTCATATAATTCTCCTGATGCTCTTCATCACACATTAGTGATCAGAAATGAGATGTAATTCCCCAATCCCTGCCTGTAAGACCTGAGTAGGACCTTACTGTAAGTTAAAGGGAGTTCACCCTAACTCATGGATTGTGCAAGAATGAAATGTTGTTGGGTTTGATGATTACAGACAGGTTGTTGTGTGGTGTATCTGAAGGCTATTGAATGCAATTACAATGCTTAATAAAAATTCCTATTCTCTTAGGATTAAAAAAAAAAAGCAGAAGCAAATGTCTTGTGTGTGTTAGGCCCAGAGTTCCATCTCTGGGATCTTAAATGACCCCCAGAGCACCACTAAGTGAAATTCTGGTGATCCTGGAGCCCTCTTGAGCCAACACCATATGCCAGACTGAGCAATGCCCTCACAGCCAGGCTAGTAGACTCTCAGATCCATGAGTAGTTTGTGGGAGCCCCTTTAAATAAAAATAGACAAAATAAAACCTTCACTGGCTGTCTCTTTACAGCTGCTCAGATCCTTGTTTCTCTCATTCACTTTCACTTTCACACTCAACCCAAACTTTCCCTAGAGGCACACACTGGCAGCTTTCTTGCCTCTGCACTTTCTGCCACACTAGCCTTTTGGGAGTACTATTCTGATGGCTCTTTTTAGAAGAACCAACTCCCTTATCCAGATATTGAGATACCAAGAGGAGCTAGAAATAGGTTGCGAATATTCCAATATTTATTCTGCTCCGATACCTGGAATGACTTTCTTTTTCAAAGTCTAGTTGAATGATATATATAGCAGTACCTCCCTCTTTTTAGCCCAGTTTGTTCAATCATAGCTCTTTGTTTCATTATTATACCATTTTGGTACAGGCAATAATTTACATATCATCTTATAGCTAACAGATATGTGCTAGTGAACTTTCAGATACCAGACACTGTATGGGGCTCTACTTGGAACTAGTTTACTCATTCCTTCTTTCCCTCTAGACAGTGCTCTTCTGCACAAGTCTACATCAGAAGCAATTCCTTTGGCCCCTTCCAGATAATAGTACGGGCACTAGGAAAGAAAATACAACTGTGGACAGATGCTAAAAATAGCATGGATTATTTTTTAAATATAGTGGACTAGTAATCCTGTTTTAGGACCCCTACAATTGATGTGGCTTATTATACAGGTTAGTCTATCAAAGTAAGACTAAAGTTGTGGAGTTCATTTCTACTTCTTTTCTGTTCTGATGAAGTTTTCTAATGCGGGGCCATTTTTTAAATCAGATCAACTCAGGAACCAATTTGTAGGATTATAAAGGTCTGTGTGTACTGGTTTCATTGCAGTTACCAGTGCTCGTTCTTATGTTAAGATACTAGCTAAAAAAAATAAATAAATATTTTTTGGTTTTTGGGCCACTCGATGACACTCATGGTTACTCCTGGCTATGCGCTCAGAAATCATTCCTGGCTTGGGGGACCATATGAGGGGACCATATGGGACACCAGGGATTGAATTGGGGTCCGTGCTGGGTCAGCCACATGCAAGGCAAATGCCCTATCACCGCGCTATTGCTCTGGCCCTTAGAGTTACTTTTAAACTTGGTGTTCACTCATTCTGTTTGGGGATTTAGTGCTACATATGGCAATGCTGATGAATTTTTATTTTTATTTAAGTCTGAATGCTATTATGCATATAGCTACTGTTTTTTATTCTTTTCTTTCTACCTTTATGTGTTTTAAGAGTACATCTTTTATTCTGAAAAATATAAATATGCTTAAGTTTATTTATTCCTATTTTATTATAAATTCTTTAGTAATTCAAATGGCTTTCAGTTGATTCTTTGGGGGGAGAGATCACACCTGGCAGCGCTCAGGAGTTACTACTTTTGTGCTCAGAAATTGCTCCTGGCAGCACGTGGGACCATATGGGATGCCGGGATTCAAACCACATCTGTCCTGGATCAGTTGCATGTAAAGCAAACACCCTACCACTGTGCTATCTCTTCAGCCCTTCAATTGATTATTTATTCTTGTATTGTTGTGGTACTTCAATTCCTTTTTTCCTGTCCTCTCTCAAACCGAAGTTGAGAGCCTCTCTAGAAGGACTACACCCATTTTCAGCTTATCTGAATTTTACCCCACTTTTTTGTTGTTCCTTTTATTTAAACAAAACCATATAACTTGAACTATCTAGTTCCGCCTCTCAAATAGAGGGGGAAATAAAGGAGGATACCAGGACCAAACAGATATATGATCAATAAGTAGTAAACTAGACACAGAGGGGACCACCTGTTCTGGCGGCCCCAGGGGTGAGGGTGGGGGATATGGGAGGCAGGATGGGAACAGTGGAGTTGGGGAGGGAGGACAAACTTGGTGACAGGAATTCCCTTGACTCAATGTTAATATATACCTAAAATATTATTGTGAAAGTTATGTAAACCAATATGGTCAAAATAAAAATTATATATTATAAAAAACTCCTTGTCATCAGGGACCAAATGATAGGACAGAGGGTAAAGCATTCGCTTTGCACACAGCCAAGCTGGGTTTGATCCTTGGCATCCCATATGATCTTTGGTGTCAGCCAGGAGTAGTCTCTGAGTGCAGAGCCAGGAGTAACCGCTGAGTGCCTCTAGATGTGGTCCCACCCTCAAAAGAAAAATCCTTGTCTCCTGACTTGTCTCAGTGCTTTTTCTTCAATCCATGCTACAGTCAAAATTATTTTATTGTGCCAGAGAGATAGTCCTGGGGTTTTCCTTGCATGTGGCCAATGTCAGTTAGAGCTCTGACACTGCCAGGAGTGAATCCTGAGCAAAGACTCAGGAATACCCTTGAAAACTGCCAGGTAGGACTTATTCTTCTCTATCAAAAAAAAAAAAACTTCTGAATAAATACAGTATTCCCATATTTCAAGAAGTGTAATTATGCTTTGTCTTCTAGGTGGCAAATATTAAAAAGGAGACTCATATTGTGTGGTACAAAGATGAGAGGGAGATATCAGTAGATGAAAAGCATGACTTCAAGGATGGTATATGTACCCTGCTTATTACAGAGGTAGGTGACTATTAAATGTGAAATGTTAAGTGCTTTAGTTCTATGGCCTACATTCTACTGAAATAGAATATATTCAGTTTCTCTTTACCCCCCAGATAATCTGTGATACCTTTCTTTTAACTCCAGAGATTCATGTACTCACAGCATACCACACAAAATAACTGTAGGCACACAAAAGCTTCATCTTGTGATAGGAATGAATTTGTCAGGCACGCAGTCCATATTGGCTGGATGTCACCACTCTTACTTGTAGGCCACTTTTTTTTGTCTTAAATGGATGAAGGCTACTTCTTTATTTATTGAGGGATATCTTGTTCCCTCAAAGTAGAGATAAATAGACATAGTGTTCACCTCATGTTTAGATTATCTTGTTTATGTAGAGAAGAGCATACTTTCCAAACATATGACATTGGGTTTTAATATGAAGACAGAGTAAGGGAGAAGTTTTAAGTTTCAAATTAAATGTAAGCTTAAAGTGAAAATGCAGAACCTCTAGTTGACTAAATTCTGGTGGATAGGTTGTTGTGTGAATTGTTCATTACTCAAGTGACTAGATTCTTGTTCGGTGTGTATTTTGATGGCAGTTTTATAATCACATTTTAGATTACATTTTAAATTGCAAACTCCTTTTTTTGACAGAACTGTGCCTACCTGAAAAGGGAAAATAGCTGCGTAGGACTCTGGGGACCCTGGAGGGAGGCTGTCACTGATGATGGGTGTGGTGTTGGACTGGCCTATGTATGAAAAGCATGATTAACCATGTTGTAAATTATATATCAATAAAAATGATAAATCAAAATGTGGAAATTCTATACTCTGATGCCATAAGAGGCTACAATGTAATCTATTTCTTCCCCTTTCTCAGTTTTCCAAGAAAGATGCCGGAATTTATGAGGTTATCTTAAAAGATGACCGAGGAAAAGATAAAAGTAGACTGAAACTTGTGGATGAAGGTCAGTGTGCCAACTGCTGAGGTGCTTTTCTATGTTCTATATACAGACTTGGAATAATTATTGGGGCTGAGCTGCTACTGAAATCATGCTGATTTTTTCAGTGCACAGAATTGTTTTCATTGAAATTCAATATAGTGAGCTACCACTCTATCCAAAAATGCTTCACTTTTAATCTTCTTAGAAATCAGATATGTATTTTTGATTCTCAGGGAATTTATAGACTATATAGTTCATGAGAGGTCTGTTACTAGTTATATTACTAATTTTGTTTTAGTCTATAAAAATGTACCAGAACCAAAAGCTGATAAAAAAAAGCATGTCAAAAAATGACTCACTCTTAAAAAGTGGCAATAAGGATTTATATATGAAATTCAAATCCTCTCTGATATTAGAAGAGCAAGAGAAAAAATTTCCTTTTATAAACTACCTTGGATAATGTAATGATAATGAAGCCTATACATAACCCTTAGGTACCAGTTTTCTCCCCACACTACATCTTTAGTGGTCTTCACCTTCCTACTCTTGGTAGAGGCAGGACTAAATGTGCTTATTAACAAAAGACATTATTAGACTGATCTATCAGGAAATCTACATGGCCAATGTAGAATATTATATATAAATTAATAACACATTTAAATAGGTTCCTCTAAGCTTCCTGGGCCCTACCAGAAAAAGCCAAGAATCTTCTTGGAAATTTCAGATAGTTCTTTCTCTAGAATGCCAATATGTTATTGGGTAAGGGGGGGATCATCAGACTTTTTTTTCAGACTTTTTAAATGATTTTAAAAATAGACTTATTCCCTCAAAGATCTCTTATTCATATTATGACAACTATAAAACTGATTAACAGCTTTAGATTTGACTATACATTGATTATTTTATGCTAAACTTTTCCTTATGAATCTCTATCTACAGCCTTTAAAGATTTGATGAGTGAAGTATGTAAAATAATAGGTAAGTTAAAATCTTCTCATAACAATGCTTTGTTATTCTTTTATCCAAATTTCCTGGAATCCACAGGTGCCTGACATATGTTATTTTCTTCTGACAGCCTTGTCTGCTACAGACCTGAAAATCCAGAGCACAGCTGAGGGTATCCGTCTATACTCTTTTGTTACTTACTACCTGGATGATCTGAAAGTTAACTGGTCTCACAAGTAAGTATATTCGTAACTTCTTCACATCATGAAACCTCATCACTGGGGCCAGAGATATAATACAGCATGAAGTGCACTTATTTTGAATATGAATGTCCCAGGTTTGATACCCAATACTGTATATGGTCCCCTAAGCAGTGCCAGAAATGATCCCTGAGCACAGACTAAGTACTAAGCTCTGAGCATCATGGGATATGGCCAGGAAGGAAGGAAAGAAGGGAAAAAATAGAAAAAGAAAAGTCAGCTGGAGCTATAATACAATGGATAGGGTACTTGCCTGCATGTAGTCAACTTGGATATGATTCCTGGCACCACATATGGTTCCCCAAGGTTTGAGCACAGCTGAGATAAGAAAAATAGGAAGGGAGGGAGGGAGTGAGGAAAAGAGGGAAGGGAAGGAAGGAGGGAGAGAAGGAGGAAGGAATAGAAAGGAGAGAGAAGAAGGGAAGGAGGGGAGGAAAGAAAAGGAGGGGAGGAAATAGGGTGAGAGGGAGGGGAGAAAAGGAGGAAAGATAAGAGGAAAGGAAGGGAGGAGGGGAGAAACAAAATAGGGGAGGAAGGAAGGAAGGAAGGAAGGAAGGAAGGAAGGAAGGAAGGAAGGAAGGAAGGAAGGAAGGAAGGAAGGAAGGAAGGAAGGAAGGAAGGAAGGAAAGTTCTTCATGGAGAATTTGGGAAAAACAATTTGTTTTCCTCTCAGAAAAAGAATCCTCTGACATTCACGAGAATGAAAGAATGTTGACTGATGGAGCAAATGCCAGGTTACTTACCCCTTTAGTCATATTTGAACTTGCCCCTCAGCATGTCCACGTGAGACCTGAGATGGCCACAAAGATCTGGGAAGTCATGATTAGTAAAACCTCTATAATGTGAATTCTCTGTCTCTCTCTCTGTCTCTCTGTCTCTGTCTCTGTCTCTCTCTCTCTCTCTCTTCCTCCCCACCCCCCATTGCTAGGCATCCCAAGATAAGATCCCTCTCTTTCTATAAATTTTTTAGTCGAGGGTCCACACTGATCTCATGAACATTGTCAGGAGTCACTCCTGAGAACAGAGCAAGGAATAGCCTCTGAACACTGCCAGTTTTATCCTCAATTCCTACCTCCTCTAAAGTAGTGTGCACCAAGAGACATCAACTCCTCCACTATGTGAATTGATAGTCATGCACCAAAGAAACCTAATCCAGAGAAATGCCCAAAATTTTTGTTTTCACATTTTCAGCAGTTGGCACTATTGAAAAATTGCAGGGTTTTTGTACACTCTTGAGGAATTTTGGAAATCTCAAGATGATTTGGGAAATATGTATTTTAGCTGGGCTGAGCCTAATGATGTGTACTATATCCCAGGAGTTCTATTCAAGTTCACCACTGTAAATTCAAACATTAAAATAAGTTCCTAAATCAAATAAGCTCTCCCACTTATATTCTTACACTGTCTTTGTGTGTCCTTGTGTATCTTCCTGAGTGGCTTAAGAGCAGCCACTTTGCATAGAAATCTGAGGAGACATAGCCACCTTCAGCCTATTCTTGGAACACCCATTCCTATGTGTTCAGGGACCCTGTTGGACTGAGATCACTATAAAATCCTTGAGAGGGAGATAATGATGACTGTTTACAGTTACCTATCAATGAGCAGTGTACTGGCACTATTCTAAGGCCTTTGGATATGGATATTAATTAAATATTCACAGGCATATTAGCTACAGGAAGCTCAGACTCGGGGAGTGGCTTGCCTGACATCATTCCTTCTTTGTGATGAGTTTAGAACTGGGCTTGGGCAGCCTGGCTCCAACCCTTCAAGTTACAGATTCAAGAGTTGGAGAGATGATACAAAAGGTAGACCGCTCAGCCAGGTTCAATATTCAGCACCATGTGTGTTTCCCTAAGCACTGCCAGAAATCACCCCTGAGCATAGTGCCAGAAGTAAGACCTAAGTATCTCTAGATGTGTCTCCTCCCCCCAAAATTCTAGACTGAAATTTTAAGAAAAACTGAAATCTACAAAATAGTCTAGAATTTTCTTTAAAAGTTTTTATAGTTGTATAGAACAGTTTTAATCATTATCATCAATCATCATTATATTTATTTCCCATGTTCTTAAAAGTATATAGCAAGCATAAAGTAAAATTTCAGTGCAGAGTATCAAATATAGAATACTAGGAATTTTAATTCACTGTTCTAATTCTCTTAGAATATATTTTAGGAAAGTAATTATAGTTTAGAAAGATCAAATTCTAGAAATTGCTCTGTAATATCTAGGACATTGTAATATATCAGTCTGGAGAAAAAGAAAAGATAAAGTAATTCAATCATCAGTCAAAAAGTTTTGATCATTTCTAAAAGAACTACTTGTTCAATAAAAAAGTAGAGCATTGTGGGGCTGAAGAAATAGTACAGCAGGTGGGCCTTGCACATTGCAGCCCAGGTTAGATACCTAACATTCCATAGGATTTTCCAAACCCACCAGGAATGATCCCTGAGTACAGTCTCAGGAGTAAACCCTGAACACTACTGAGTGTGATCCAAAAAACAAAACAAACATTAGAATATTGTCTTTATGGGGCAGGAGAGATGGCATGAGGTAAGGCATTTGCCTTGCATGCAGAAGGACACTTATTTGAATCCCGGCATCCCATATGGTCCCCTGCACCTGCCAGGAGTGATTTCTGAGCATAGAGCCAGGAGTAGCCCTTGACCCTGCTGGGTGTGACCCAAAAACCAAAAAAAAAAAAAAAAAAAAAAAAAAAAAAAAAAAAAAAAAAAAAAAAAAAAAAAAAAAAAAAAAAAAAAAGAAAAAGAAAAAGAAAAGAAAAAGAAAGTGTCTTTGAAGAAACTGCTATTAAATTAGCAAAGCATAAGCTTCTTACATTCTTTGGCATAATCAGCTACATGGGTATTTTGCATGTTATTGTGCCTCTGAAAGGTACAAAAATAAAGATGGTCTTCCTGACTATATAGGTATGTGGCAAAGGAGGAAAACTCTGAAGCGGGTTTTAGTCATGGCTTAACTCATCTTCCCTTGGGTTTGAAGCTAGTTGTGTTTTCTGAATCTCAGGTTTCTCTCATACAAAAATAGGAGCAATAATGCCTGTTCTTTCTCATAATGGTGAAAAACCAATGACAGATGAATGAATAAATGACTCTGTGAACCATGAAACACTTTATAAATGCATTTTAGTATGATTTTTAGTAAGCATTTTAAAATTCCTTTTTAGTAAGATGCTACTTTGCATGTTAGTAGAGATTCAAGAATTCAAGCAAATTCATTATGGCAAAGCAGAAAACTCCTTTCTAATGCTCAAGCTAAATATATTGCTTAGGCTATTAGCACAGATGGATTCCTTCATTTCCTCTTTATAGCATACAAATTTTATTATTTTTTGAATTAGCAAATAAGAAAATGCATGATATTTTGGAGCTTGAAATCTTTTGATACTGATTTTGTTCTTCTTATTTTTTAAGACTACTAGTCTTATTCCAGTGCTTCTCAATTATTTTCTGTCATGCCCCCCTAGGAAGAACAAAGCATTTTTCATGCCCCCTGCATGACTGTAAATAGTATCTTTATTTAAAAAAAAACTTTAACCTGCAAAACAAAAATATATAAAATAATTTGAGCTGATTTTTTAATCAGAGGTGATGTCTGGATTAATGGCTACAATGAGCACGATTTGCAATGCATAGCTTTTTGAAGCTTGCTTTTTTGAAGTTGCTTTTTTGAAGCAACTCTCAGCTCCAGAGACATACAGATACATAAACATGGGGCTTAGTTTGTTATGACAGTGTTTGCCAAGATCAAACGTGCCCCCCTTTACAGAGCCAGGGACCCGGTGTACTCCACTATTTGAGATCCACTGGCTTATTCCAACTGAAAACTTAATATATGCTTGTTTATATAATATGTATTTATAATAGTATATTATAAATAAGAAGTAGTTTAGAATATAATATCACCCAGTTTTCTTAGCCACAGTATGAATATTTTGTAACAGTTTCAGTTTTTTATGTATACCTAATTGTTACTATAATGAAGTTATTTTCATACATCCTTTTTCCCCTCAGTTTTACAAATTCTTTATAAAGTTCCTTTGAATACCATTGAAAGTTCATTTGCATTTTCTTTTCTGTCACTTCATCTATAATAGTAGCATTTCTTTTTTTTTTTTTTTTTTTTTTTTTTTTTTTTTTTTTTTTTTTTTTTTTTTTTTTTTTTTTT
>PVKC010003462.1:0-38964 GCA_004027635.1 Crocidura indochinensis | reverse complement strand
GTATGAAAGGCAAACGCCTTACCTCCATGCTATCTCCCGGGCCCCCCCCCCATTTTTTTCTTTACTTCAAAATAAGATATATGCAGTGTGCATAGGAATTTATTTGTAGTTTTTGTTTTTACTATAGTCTGGCCTCCAACGATCTGAGGGACAGTGAACTGGCCCCCTGTTTAAAAAGTTTGAGGACCCCTGCCTAGACCCATCCTTTTGTATTCTTATCTTTCTCATCTTTATATTCATAAACAACAAAGAGCATTTATTGATAGTTGGCTTTATGCTAAACACTGTTTATTTAGAATATTTGATCCTAATATTCACAAATATCCTGATAAAGTGGCAACTTTTATAGAGAAGCAAACCCATGTGCAGAGTGTGAGAAATCATCCTCTTGGTAAAAGCCTTAAAATCAGGATAATCTCTTGGGTGAAAATTGGTGTAGAAAGATTTTTGATGGCTTGCAAGACCTTGAAAAACAGGAAATGTCCTGCTAGGATAGGAGAATACCATGACATCAACTCTATACACTAACAGTACTTGCAGACTATCACCCACAACTATACATATATCCAGCCTTTGTACTTAATGTGTGTTAAGGTGTAAAGAATAGTTTTGGGGATGGATGACTGGAGAAGGTGATGCTGAACTAGTAAGAACTTCAAAATTGCCCCTTGCTAAGGACTGCTAAGGCTAGCTAGCTACGTGGATTTCACTATTTGTTTCTCATTCTCTGTGACTGACTCTGCTGGATTTAGTTGAAGGGATAGTCCAACTGGTATCATGACAGTGATCCCCACAGAATAGAGAAGTTCAAGTATTTGGTGACCCACAGTGTGAGTACCACAGTCTGGATCTGAGATCAATCCTAATTCCTAGGTCCAAATACATTTGCCTTTGTAAACTACAACAAGTATCTGGGTACCTTTATGTCTGGTACTATGCAGATCAGAGAAGGATCAGAGGCCAAAAAGGTAAAGAAAAATTTGGAACTTAAATATTGAATGTCTTATAGGATATCTAAATATATTCTCCTTTAGCTCTAAAACTATGTAAGATATATAAAAGAAAAATAACTGAAATAAGTAATGGGCAAAAAGAACAAAAAGATCACAGATAATTGCTAATGCGAGCCTGGGTAATTTGAACTAATAACAAGAAGAATAAAATGCTTATCTCTACTGAGCACATTTAAAAAATTTAATCATGGGGACCGGAGAGATAGCGTGGAGGTAAGGCATTTGCCTTGCATGCAGAAGGTCAGTGGTTTGAATTCCGGCATACCATATGGTCCCCTGAGCCTGCCAGGAGCGATTTCTGAGCATAGAGCCAGGAGTAACCCCTCTGCGCTGCCAGGTGTGACCCCCCCCCAAAAAAATTTAATCATGTAAAAATTCTATAAACAGGGCCCGGAGAGATAGCACAGCGGTATTTGCCTTGCAAACAGCCAACCCAGGACCAAAGGTGGTTGGTTCGAATCCCGGTGTCCCATATAGTCCCCTGTGCCTGCCAGGAGCTATTTCTGAGCAGACAGCCAGGAGTAACCCCTGAGCACCGCCAGGTGTGGCCCAAAAACCAAAATTTTAAAAAAATCCTATAAACATTATTAAACATTGGCAAAAAAAAATTATACTGAGAGTCAAACTATGTCAATAAGTGGCATATTGAGAAACCAAATGCAGATCTGACTGAAGTAAAAATTTCTATATTATCAGCAAAAGCAGAAAATTTAAATGAAGAAAAATATATTTCTTTTTGAAAAAGCAAAATCTAGAGCATACTTTTGAACAATATTTGGGCAATGATTAGCTCATTCAAACACCTCATCAATGAAAGAGAAAAATATTTTTGTAGAATCACTTACCTGGCCAGAGTTGAAGTAAGTAATGAAGAACCTCAATATGTTTTTTAAAATTCAAAGCACTTGCAAGTTCTTCTGAATCTGTAAAGACTCTATTATTGTGATTAGAAGCCTCTTGCCTCTGACTTAATAGGACAGGTCCAAAGCACACAGCCAAATTCTGGCAGGTCATCTTATTCACTTCATGATAAGAAGCCACCAATTTCAAATGATCCAATAACATCCTTAAAGTTGCCTAAATTAAATTAAACAAAATGTAAACAAATGGGAAAATTTATGAGCACAATACAGAGCATACAATACTGATAAATATCCTGTCACTTTTTAAAAGTTTTGTTTCAGGAGCCATAGTAGAGAGATAAAGGTACTTGCCTTGTATGTGGCTCCCTTATTTGGTCCCGAGCACTGCAAATGGTTCCCTGAGTCCCTCACTGAGTGAACTCTGAGTGCAGAGCCAAGAATAAACTCTAAGTACAGCTAGTGTGGCTCAAAATAAATAAATAAATAAATAAATAAA
Organism: Crocidura indochinensis; assembly: GCA_004027635.1. NCBI lineage: Eukaryota > Metazoa > Chordata > Mammalia > Eulipotyphla > Soricidae > Crocidura > Crocidura indochinensis. The sequence continues at coordinate 36,592 of PVKC010003462.1, read as the reverse complement.
AGTAACAATTAAAAATAAAATTTGTCTTCAAAAGGTTACTAGATGTTAAATATTTGGAACTGAAGATCCTTTCTATTAGTGAGGCCGGAGAGATACATGGAGGTAAGGTGGTTTGCCTTTCATGCAGAAGGTGATTGGTTCGAATCCCGCCATCCCATATGGTCCCCTGAGCCTGCTAGGAGCAATTTCTGAGCGTGGAGTCAGGAGTAACCCCTGAGCACTGCCGGGTGTGACCCAAAACACAAACAAACAAAATCGCTTCTTATAGAAACGTCACACAGAAAACTAGTGTTCAAAAAACATACTTTGATCCATTAAATGGTGAAAATATAGTGTCCCCTTAACTAGAGTTTTGAATTCCAAGGTTTCAGTTACCCATTGTCAACTATAGTATACAGTAAGGTGATTTGAAAGAGAGAATATAATCTTTATTTTAGTGTAGTTATAATTTTTCTATTTTTTTACTAGCTGTAGTTGTCAATATCTTATTATGTCTAATTTAAAATTAAGCATTATTATAGCATATAGGAAAAACACAATTTATATACAGTTCAGTACTGTATGAAATTTAGGATATCCACTCAATATTTTGAAATGTATCCTGTGCAGATAACAGGGAACCACTATTTATACTCATAAATTTACAAAATACAAATACATCCCAAATTTTTGCTAGTCCTCCAAAATCATATCATTTTTCCTTTTCTTTCCTCTAAAACAATAAGAGAAAGGCCTTTAATGGAAATGCAATTAGAGTAAATATACTCAATTTTTATTGGGGTCCTAGCAAGTGGTGATGGGCAGGGGCATGCAATGTCAAAGATCAAAGCCAGGGCCTTGCAAATACTAAGCATGTATTCTATCACTCAAGCCATCTTTCTTGGCTCAAGTGTGTTAATTTTTAAATATAGATACATTCTTTAGTAAAATATAGGGAACTTAAGTCTAGTTCCTTAAGTCTAGGAAGCTAACCATTTTAGAATACCATCACATTCTATTATGATCCATATTAGAAATAGGTTAATGTGGCTGGAACAATAGAACAGCAGGTAAGACATTTGTCTTGCACATGGCTGACCAAATTTGATCTCCCATATCCCAAATGGTCCCCCTGCTTGTCAGGAGTAATTTTTGAGTGCAGAGCCAGGAGTAACCCCTGAACAAGCAATGGGTGGCCCAAAAAACTAACACAAAATAGGTTAATAAGCTTTCTGACTAACAAATAATTATAAAGCAGACAAACACTGGAAAAAGGAAATAGTAAGTACAGATGGAATTGAAATAGAATATAGCACAATAAACCAAAGAAAACAATAAAATTATATTAAAACAAATATTCATTGAAAAATATTTCCTTGCAGAATAATTATTTAGTTTTAAGAGATTAAGAAATAGAATATTTTCTTAGTGGCATGTGATTAGTTATTTACAACTATAATGTCATTTCATCTTCATAGATGTATTGTAGAAATGAATAACAATTAAAGTGTAATTTTAAAAATAATTAAAAAGAAAAATGTAAATGACCTATTATCTCTGAAGGCAGAAGTGAGTGACAACTGGATTTGGTGATTAAAAGGTGATTAGTAGTCTTGGCAAGAACATGTCCAGAGAGATAGAGTAGAACCACATTACAAAGTGCTGAGCAGTAAGTGAGAGGTGAGAAAGTGATGACAGCTGGAATAAACATTCTTGCAATATTTGGCTCTGAAAGGAAGGAATGAAAAGAGAATGATAGGTAGAGAAGATTATAACTGATATTTCAAAATTAAAACCAAGCGTACTGAGTCAGGAATCAATTTAACTAGTAAATAGTTGTTCCTTTTCTGCAGTCAATAAATATTTCCTTACAGAAGCAGGATTTTGTCTCTTACATGTCTCAGACACTGTACTGTGAACAACAAAATCATACATAAATTAGCCTACTGAATATAGTATGTACAATCTCAACAGGAGATTGACCTTCCAACACTGGTGGTATGTGTGAATGCCTGAAACTCTATTATTAACAAACATGGTCTCTAAATAAAAAATTAGAAGGTGTAGGAGCGATAACATAGCGAGTATGGCATTTGCCTTGCATGCGGCCAACCTGGGTTCAATCCTGGTACTCCATATGGTCCCTAAACCTTCCAGAAGCAATTTCTGAACACAAAGCTAGAATTAACCATTGAGCACTGCTAGGTGTCCAAAAATAAAAAGAAAAGATAATAGGGGCCCGGGAGATAGCATGGAGGTAAGGTGTTTGCCTTTCATGCAAAAGGTCATCGGTTCGAATCCCGGTGCCCCATATGGTCCCCCGTGCCTGCCAGGAGCGATTTCTGAGCATGGAGCCAGGAGTAACCCCTAAGCACTGTCGGGTGTGACCCAAAAACCAAAAAAAAAAAAAAAAAAAAAAAAAAAAAAAAAAAAAAAGATAATAAAGTACTTAAAAGTTTTTCTATGAAATGGGGGCCGGGCGGTGGCGCTGGAGGTAAGATGCCTGCCTTACCGCACTAGCCTAGATGGACCACGGTTCGATCCCCCCCTCCCCCGTGCCCCCATATGGTCCCCCAGGCCAGGGACGACTTCTGAGCGCATAGCCAGTAATAACCTCTTGAGCGTCACTGGGTGTGGCCCAAAAACAAAAGAAAAGAAATAAGATATGTCTGGGGCCGGAGAGATAGCACAGCGGTGTTTGCCTTCAGGCAGCCGATCCAGGACCTAAGGTGGTTAGTTCGATTTCTGGGGTCCCATATGGTCCCCCTTGCCTGCCAGGAGCTACTTCTGAGTAGATAGCCAAGAGTAACCCCTGAGCACCACGGGTGTGGCCCCCCCAAAAAACAAAAACAAAAAAAAGATATGTCAAATTATGTATTTGTAATTGTGTCTCCTTTCAAAAGTAATATAAAAACATGCTTTAGGAGTCTGAAAATGTCCACATCATTTAAACAAGCAATTCCAGTCTCAGATTCTATTAAGAATTTCACTCTAAAAAAGAATTACTGTGTACAAGCATATACAAAAGGGTTCACACTGATATAGTATTTAAAAGATAATAGTGATTATATCAAAACAATTCACTGGCATATATTGAAACCATTTTAGAAAGAATATTGATAGCAAATCAGATAGGGGCAAAAAGACATAAAATTAAAATCATGTTGCAAACTACAGTGCTCACAAAAGTTATATAACAATGTTAAGTGTTATAAATTCCTAATGCTCATTTCTATACTTATGAAACTCAAGTTATCTTGTATTAAAAAAGAAATATTTCTACCATTTATATACGGCTTCTACTTCTGTCTACTTCATAGAGATATTCTACTCCAGAAGAGCATTTAACTCCCAGTCTAATTGGAAAGAACACAGAACATTCAGGGGAACTCAAAAACTCATGAGCGAAGTTATAAGTTTAGCACTGCCTTCCACTCATCCTTGCACTTTCTACTCACACTGATAAGACAAAAAGACAAACATTTCCCTTTTGTTCTAAGACACTATAGCTACAGTCTTAGGCTCTGCAGAACCAGCCATTCTTCTACCCACCTAACAGATAATCTTAAGATTCTGGTTCCAAGAATTAGGTTATGCTCTAGAGAGGCATCATTTCAGAGAAGCAAGGAGAACAGAAATGGTGCTGGTTAGGGTAGTTCCAAATTTGAGGCTAAGTCATGTACCCTAAAATAGTTGCCATAGTTAAAAAACTAAAAGAAAACAAACTAAATAAATCAATTATAATTGTTTTTACTATCATAGTTGTAACTTTCCACTCTACTTTTTGATATCTTTTCAAATTTTTGTAATAAATACATATTTTATAACAAGATAATAATACCCTATAAATACATGGACTATTTACACCCATGCTAAAGTGATATACAGAAAGATAAAATTGCTTTCTCAATTTAATTTCCTTAAAAATCAATCTCTATAGGGCTGGAGCAATAGAGGATAGGGTATTTGCCTTGCACATAGCCAACCAGTTCATTCTCCAGCATCGCATATGCATGGCCCCACCCCTGCACCCAATCTGCCTGGAGTAATTCCTGAGTGCAATGTCTCAGTTGGTGTGGCCCAAATACAAACAAATAAACAAACAAAAACACCAAAAAAAAAAAAAATCAGTGCCCAGATTAAGGTAGACTTAAACTCATGAATTTCACAAATATCAAATATTCACAAAAATAATTTGTAACTATGGCATATAATTCATTTGTAAGCTTCCAGAAAACATGTACACTAATTATGTTCACCTTCTCAACATCAGGAAGACAATCCAGCAGGACCGAAGTGTACTCAGAGTCACTCGGGTCATTCTCACAACTACTCGATGACATTTTCAAAGGATTTCTTGCCATTGTGTCTAATACAGCTTCATAAAGTTGCTTTGTTATCAGAGGAGACGGAAGTTCTCTTAAATAATCCTTAAGAACACCTTTATAAAATAAACAAATGGAAGAGTTGTGATAGGGTTTCAGCATGGCTAATGATTGACTTATCTATTTATTTTTGGCAATTTATTATTAGAACCAACTTTATTATAAAAATAGATATACATTTATAAACAAGGCATTATAATAAAACACTTCCAATTTTTGATTCAGACAAATTGCTTTTGTAAGATTTTAAATAGTAATTTTGTTCTGAAACATAATAAAGATACACATATAATTTCTAATAATCATGAATATTACATGTAACTCATAGGATTAGAAATTTTGGGTACTTTTCCTCTGCTTCTCTCCTGCTGAGTTGCTCTGAACAAGAAACCTCGGGACCAGCACCGGTAAGATGGCTCACCCGACCCACGTGGGGCCAATTGAACCGGGCGATTGGGCACCCAGAGACTTTAAAACCAACACCAGCCATGCGCTCTGCCTATGTGTGATTGTCCTTCCACTGTAACTTTACCTTGTCCTCTTTCTTTGCATCTTTGTTCTCATAATTAAAAATAAAAAAGAATACAGATAAATTCAAGAAAAAAAAGAAATTTTGGGTACCTATTCCCTATTGATTCTATTCTCCTATAAAAGTTATATGTATGTAAAACATAGTTAAGAAAGCAGGTCATAGAGGCTGGAGTGCTAGTATAGTGGGTAAACACTTAACTTGCACATGGCCAACATAGATTTTTTTTCTTTTCTTTTTAACAGAACACTTGTTTTCATTGGTTTGTTCTAAAGAGACAGTCAAATATTTTATTAATAGAGGTCAAGTAGATGCAAGGAAGGAAGATAAAAATTAAATACTTCAACTAAAAGGCACTATGCCATCACCTAAAACCCACCATCCCAGGGACAGCAAGCTAGGGAAAGGTACACTACAGTGATCTCATGGAAGTGTGCCAGATTACTCAGAGGACTTCCTGGGGTTCATGGGGTCTCTCAAGGAATCTGGCCAGGAAAACATATAGTTCAGTGAGGCTAAACGAAAAGGACAAATATAAAGGAGAATCCTTGTCACTGAGTCACCTAAAGGTGATCAATTAGGCTTTTTTCTCTCAAGCCTTTGCTTTGCTGAGCACAGCTCAAGCTGGGTTTTGAGCCAGTACAAGGATTTGGCAATCAGGGTTTAGGCAATTATTTGACATAATTTTAACATCTTAAGAGACTTAGGACTGAAGTACAGGGAGGGGCAGTGAGAGGCATTTTGGGGCAATGCTGGGGTTGGTTCTGTTATTTCTTAGATGATCTGAATCCAAAATATTTTAATGCAAATATCTGTAAAAGATCATTCAAGATTTATGAGATTTCACATTCCCCCAAAGCCCTCCACAACACCCTCCAGCTGCTAAATCTTGCAACAGCTGAGCTGGAGTGAAAACTACAAGACTTAGCAAACACAATCCAATGGGGAAATCAAGAAAGTCATCTCGATCTGTTCTTTAGGAGAGACACAAAAGTGGGTAAACTAAACTGAAGCCAGCTAGATTTTCTGCTCAATCTTTTCTCAAGTACCATGGGGGGGGGGGTTGAGAGAAGAGAGATCGGGAGAGGGTCACTTGATTTTAAAAAGCCTCAGCAGTTTTTCTATAATAAAGGTACATGGCTGAACAGGTAAGAAACTGATTTCTCATTGTGAGCTCTCCTGATGGCTTCAGCCAGGATCATGGGGATATCAATCATTTGTTTTTTGGAGCAATGTTTTATCATATCCTCCTGAGATATGGTATTGGTGACGAATACAGCTTCGAAGCATGCATTGTTGATGCAAGTGATGGTCGGACCCAAAAAGATTCCATGAGTTAAGATAGCTTAAATTCTGGTGGCTCCAGCTCAGAGAAGTTTGTCAGCTGCATGACAGATTGTGTCGCAAGTATCAGCCATGTCATCCACCAGAACGGCAAGTCCTTCACATCGCCTAGCAGCACCATATAATTTACTTCATTTTCTTTCTTCTGTTCTTTGTGAATCAAGGCAAAATCCACATTTAACCGATCAGCAATGGAGACACTCTTTTAGCTCCACCAGTCTCAGGTGAAACAGTGGTACCATTTCTACACTCAGAGATGTTTTCTCATATCCACTTGAGGATGATGGCTAGTTCTCTATACAGATTGTCCACTGGAATATCAAAAAAGCCCTGAATTTGGGAAGTATGTAGGTTCATGGTAATAATATGATCTACACCAACTACAGAGAGCATATTTGCAACAAACTTGGCTGAGATGGGAGCTTGGCTCTTGTCCTTATCCTACCGCACAAAAGGGAAGCAGGGGATGACCGCAGTGATTCGGCTAGCTGAAGCGATCTTGCAGGTATTAATCATAATCGACAGCTCCATTAGTTTGTCATTGATTTCACCACACCCACTCTGTACAATGTAGACATCCTCACAACTCACACTTTCACCAATTTCCACACAGGTCTCCTGGTTACTGAATTTCTTAGTCACCACCTTGCCTAACTCCAGGCCCAGGCAATTGGTGATTTTCTGCAGTAAGTCCTGGTGGGAGCTGTCGCTGAAGATCTGGATGTTCTACATCTTGGGACAGGTCCTCTGGTTTCCCGATGGCTGCTGCTGCCGCCCCCCAAATGGCCAAGGGCCCCTAGACTCAGCACTGGCCACTAAGCATTACCCTGTCGCCATTTTCCAACATAGATGTCTTTAGATCCTTGGAATCCTATATGGTCCCCTGAGCACTGTAAAGAATAATCTCTGAGAGCAGAGTCAGGAGTACCACTCTGTTTGGGTATCCCAAAATCAAAGAAAATAAAGCAAATCATAGAGGTCTGGGATGTGACTCAGTAGTAGTAACCTTTGCCTTGAATATGTGAGGCCCTGAGTTTAATTCTCAGCACCACTGAAAGCAAGCAAAAAAGACATACTAATATTATTTGTAATTCTTTTCCAGGTCACACTTTTGTTTTATATAAGCAGCAGTCACATAGCCACAGTAACCTGAAGAGCTCTGGAAAACAGGTTTTATAGTGCCCAATATGGGGAGGAGAGGACTCATGTCTTCCCTTCAACCCCATGATGGAGGGAAACCAACCATAGTATACAAGGACAGTGTGGAACCTCCTCTTAGAGATGTTGCTGCTAGCTTCTGAAACCCTACACACAACCAAGAAATTCTGGAGGGGAAAGGACTAAATTTTCAGGGTTCCCAGGTCAAGAGAGAATGTATCCCCCACACCCCTAATCGATTCCCCAGAGCCAGTGCTGAGATTTTTCATGAAGAAAATGTTGGTGACTGGCTCAACCATGCTTGGAGGGATGCTTCTACGGGCAAGCTGAGAATGGAGGGAACAAGGCCCCTTGAAAGGCCCCAGTTTCTGGGAGAAGCCATGAGAAGGTGGGGAAATGGTTGGTGGGACTAAGGCTGGCAGAGGCTGCTGGCATCTAGACAGGGCCACAGAATAGCTTTGGGGCCCCCTTTCACTTGGGCAAACTATACTCTACTCAGAGTAGAATAATAAAGTCTGATTAAGCAGGAAGCACAGGGACCCTTTAATAGGAACTAGATCAGGATTCTTTTCACATCCAGCTCCATGGGTATCTCTGCTGCTGGGTTCAGGGTACATTCCCTTGCTGCTGCCAGGACCAGACAAGATGCACTGGTGGGGGGGGAGGGTATTGCAAATTATTCTAATTATATGAAACATTAACTTCTAGAATTTTATTTAAAACTTTTCATACACTTTTATTTTCTCCCTTCTACCATAATAATATGATAACCAAATTTAGTCTTAACTGGAGGGTCTGTAAGCACAGGTTTAGCTAGACCACTCACAGACAAGGCAAATGCTGCTTCTTGAAATGGTCCTACCATAGAGACTCTAATCATAAAATCCAAGTCACCCCTTTGCCTGGCTTTATTTTCACTATATAGTGTGGCCACTTCATTGAATCGCATTCCAGACTTTAACTTTTCCATGGCTTCCATGATTCTTCCATACAGAATGTGCTTGACCTTTACTGCATTGCCACCACCTTTGGGACCCTGAGCCTTCTTGTCAGTACTGTCACTCCCAGAGAGGCCCCTCCCCCTTTCCCTGCTTTTCCTGAACAGCTTTTTCCTTTAGGAGGCATGTCCAAAACACACTGATGTATTATTTTCAACTGCTTAGTAGGCGTCAACTTCTAGACTTTTTTGATTGATATTAAAAAACTACCAATGGTCCAAAATAGTCACAAAAATATGGTCACAAAATAGTCTTTCTATCTTTCATAGGTTTGAGGCTTAAGTTACTATGTGACTAGTGGTGCATAACTTGAAAATAGTGGAGAGGCTAGTGCAGGAAAGAAAAAAAAATCATGTTTTAGGAAGAAGAACATATTGAATTTCAGGCCATCTATGGATTTAATGATGCTAAATATAAAAACCTGAGACTGGGAAAGATACAGAACACACAGACCTGTCATCATTAAATGGATGGTGAGTGGTGGAAGCTTAGGCAGGACTGAGATAATAAAGGAGGCATGAAGAGTGATGTGTGAAGGCCTGCTGAAAACAGCAAGCCTGAAGAGGTTATCAAGTACTACTTTTGACTGTGACTGAGTAGTGATTAGATGAGTGAGTCATACATAGACTTAAGGGATAGGGATGACAGTGGGGGGAGTGGGCAGATATATGCTGCCAAAGAATGTTTCAGGAACCTACTTTATAAAATAATACCCAACGATAGTTAAATTAGATAGCTTCTTACGAAAACAGTTTCTCAAACTTGGCTGCACATTGCTTAACCTAAGGAACTCTTCAGAAATAAATTCCAGAATCCTGTGCCAGCTGCACTAAATCATAAGCTTCAGGGTCAGGGCTTGTATCCCTGTAAGCTGAACAAATTTCTGTTGTGACTCTAAGGCAACGAGGTTTTGTAACTAGGTATAAGAAACAATGATCTGAAGATAAAAACTTTTTTAAAAAGGACAGAAAATTGTCCACTAGAAAAGGAAGTTAGCAATGCAGGAATGCATTGTTTGTTTGTTTTTTGGGGGGAGGGTTGGTAAAGGACACGAAATCAGACGCAGTTAATTAGGAAGTGAAAGAACATTTTAAAAATAAAGAAAGAAGGAACCAAGAGATGTTTCAGATGCCAAATAAATTGACCTTGCAAGCATGAAGTTTGGAGGCTGGGAGTTTGCTCTTTGTTTCTAGTCCCATAAGCCCAGTACTGGGCATAGGGAAACCCAGAAGAATTACTATTTAAGCCCCTGGCACAGTGGTAAAGTGTGTAAGATATGAATACTATAGTCACAAGTATGCAAGGATCAACTAAAGTGTAGAACTCATGCTGGGCATCATAAGAAAGCCTATTTGTGACCTTGTCATTGTAACAAAAAAAAAAAAAAAAAAAAGAAGGGAAGGAAGGGAAAAAGAATAAAAGAAAGAATAAGAAACACAAGGAGAAATAAAAGGAGAAGGGTTGAAAGATTGAGGAGAGGATATATTATCAATTGAGAAAAATCCCTAAAGAGGAAGGGAAAAAAGGAAAACAGGTAGAAAATAAACTGTGAGGGAAATCATTTCTATTCTGTTCAAAAGTGGTGATGTGGAACACAGGTTAGCAGCATGGGTCAAAACAAACTGCCATCTATGGTTTCTATTGTGTTAGCCAAGTAAGGAGGCAAAGTCATGTGCTAAAGATAAAATAGGTGAACGATATTTGAGGAAATAAGCTATGCAATAGCCATACTCCGAAGACGGAGAGAGAAAAGAGGAGATAGAGAAGGAAGGGATGGAAAGAGGAATGAAAGCAGAGCCCAGTTCATATTTTAAAGTCCACTGATTCATTCTAATACCAAGACATACATTTTTTTTCTAATTGGCAAACAGCAATGTAACTGTAGACTAGACAAACAAACCAGAATTTCCAGTCCAAATTTACTCATCAGAAGACTTTCCACACATTGCAGTGAAAAAAAGAGGAAAACTTAGTGATTAGTAGTTTAGCAAAGTGAACAAGAGAACCTAGGGTCAAAGACTGAAGCAAATAAATTTTGCAGGACAGACCATTAGAGAGTAGAGAGATGCCCAGATAGATCTCTGGGTATCTGCAATGCTACTCCTAAATTTTAATCTGACCAGCATACAGCAGGGGAGGGAAACTACTCAAAGGTGGGGGAAGAACCTACAAATGCATTAGAAGAAACAATTTTGGAAACTTCCCAGAGTATTAGTTCTAAGCAACAAAGAAGAAATAATTTACAACTCTGGAACAGAGTACTAATACGGAGTTCACTGCCTCGGCTCTCCAAATTCATGTATTTAATTCATGCCCCCCCATGCTTAAAATTAAAAAATATTACCATTAAAAAGAGATCACAGATTGGACATAAGTCCTCTATGCCCTTCTAAAAAAGGAGAAAGCTGAACTGAGACATACAGAGGGAAGAGGACATAAACACCAGAACATCATGTGAGGATGGAGCAGAGATATGCTTCTATGAGACTGAGACCACCAAAGACATCTGGCAAATCATGAAAAACTGAGAAGCAAGGAAGGATACTTGCATAGGCTTTACAGGCAGGGATCAGCATCCTACCAATGCTTTGATATCTCAGCCTCCAAAACCAAGATCTAATACATTTCACTGTTTCAACACTTAGTTTGCAAAGCTGTGTTATCATAGTCCTAAGAAATTCATATAAATACACAGAAATTTTCACCTCAATAAAGAATCAGTAATGAGCATTTTTCTTCAAGTCTACCTTTTCCCTCAAACATGCATTTCACTTTCTTGTCTGTATGTTTCTTTGCTTGCTTATTTTCAATCTGGAAAAGCCTTTGTTCTCCCTTGAACATGTTCTTGTCCACTCACATCATTCTAGGTAACTTTCAATAAAAACTTTCTTTTAAAAAAATCAGTAATGAGTAGAAAAGAGCATGATTCAAAAGATTCTCTCACTCTGCTTAAAAAACACAACTAAAAAGCATCACACTCTTTCCAAGTGGCATAACCGTATAGCAGAACAAAGCTCAGAAGTATTATTAGGAAAACAAAAATATCCATCACCAAGGAAAATAAACTTACAAAGTCTGACAACTAATGAAAATTTAGTAGGCACAAGCCTACCATATATAAGACTCTACCATATATAAGATCATGTAAGACTCTATCCCTGGCACCACAATAAAATAAAAGTATTTAAAGACCAGGAAAACATGCCCAATCATGAGGGAAAAAAATCAACAAACTGACCCAGAAATTATGCAAATGATAGACTTAGTACATAGGACATTAAACATTATTACATGGTGTTTCATATGTTCAAAAAAGCTAAAAAAAAATTGACTAGAGCTAGAGTGTACATTAAAGTGCTTGTTTTGCATGTGGCTAATCAGGATTCAATTCCTGCCACCACATATGGTCCCCTGAATAATGCCAGAGTGTTCTCCAAACACAGAGCCAGTAGGTGTAACCTCAAACAAGTAAACAAACAAAAAAACAGGAAAAAATGACCATGTTGGGGCCGGGCGGTGGCACTGGAGGTAAGGTGCCTGCCTTGCCTTGTGCTAACCTAGGACTGACCGCGGTTCAATCCCCCGGTTCCCCATATGGTCCCCCGTGCCTGCCAGGAGTGACTTCTGAGCAAATAGCCAGGAGTAACCCCTGAGCATCACCGGGTGTGGCCCAAAAACCAAAAAAAAAAAAAAAAAAAAATGACCATGTTTAAAATAGACATAGAGGGTTTGGAGTGATAACAGTGAGTAATCTGCCTTGCATGCAGACAACCTGCCTGAATTTGTTCTCTGCACCACATATGATCTTCTGAGCATGCCAAGAGTAATCCCTAAGCATAGAACCAGAAGTAAACTGTAAGCAAAACTGAGTGTGGCCTCAAACACACACACACACACACACACACACACACACACACACACACATGCATGCAAACCTTAAAAAAAATGCCCCAATCTATCAAAATTTGTAGGATGCACATTAAACGAAGCTTAGAAGAAAATGTAACAGGAAATTAGTAAAGTAGGAATATGCTAAATGAATGCCCTCATTTCATACCTTAAAAAAAATAACAAGGGGGCCAGGAGGTGGCGCTGGAGGTAAGGTGCCTGCCTTGCCTGCGCTAGCCTAGGACGGACCGCGGTTCGATCCCCCGTTTCCCATATGGTCCCCCAAGCCAGGAGAGACTTCTGAGCGCATAGCCAGGAGTAACCCCTGGGCATCACTGGGTGTGGCCCAAAAACAAACAAAAAAACAAAAACAAAAACAAAAAAACAAGAAAAAATGAAGTATATTGACTCAAACTAGAAGATATGAAAATACAAATTATAATCATCGGTTGAAATTAACGAAGTAATAAGAAAAACAATAAAAGAAAATTAACAAAAATACAATTTGGTTCTTTTTGAAAAGAAAAATAATAAATTTTTTTTTTTTTTTTGGTTTTTTGAGTCACACCCGGCAGTGCTCAGGGGTTACTCCTGGCTCCATGCTCAGAAATTGCTCCTGGCAGGCACGGGGGACCATATGGGGCACCGGGATTCGAACCGATGACCTCTTGCATGAAAGGCAAACGCCTTACCTCCATGCTATCTCCCGGGCCCGAAAAATAATAAATTTTAAAAATTAGGTACTCTTGGGGCTGGGCGGTGGTGCTGGAGGTAAGGTGCCTGCCTGCCTTGCCTGTGCTAATCTAGGACAGACCTCGGTTCGATCCCTTGGTTCCCCATATGGTCCCCCGTGCCTGCCAGGAGCAACTTCTGAGCGAATAGCCAGGAGTAACCACTGAGCGTCACTGGGTGTGGCCCCAAAACCAAAAAAAAAAAAAAAATAAAAAACTTAGGTACTCTTCTTCCAAAGAAAAGCAAGAATAAGAGAGGAAACATTCAAGGGCTAAAATTCAGAATGAAGAAGACATTACAACCAAAAGAGATTATAAGTGAATACTATGAACAACTAAGTCAATAAATCAGAACACTCAGATAAAAGCATGAACTCACAGAGACTTCTTTTATTGGTTTGTTTTTGCTTTTGAGCCGGGTCCTGGAGCTATAGCTCAGTGGACAGCATGTGGTCTATCCTGGAGAATGCTCATGTGCATTGGAGAAGAATGTGTTCAGCTTTGGGGGATAGAGAGCCCTATATATAATTACTAAGCCACACTCTTCCATTTCTTCCTCAGAGCCAGTATATCCTTGTTGAGTTTTAGACTGAATGACCTATCAAGGATGGTGCTGAAATCACCCACTATTATTGTGTTATTAATGTTGCCTTTTTTTCAAATCTATCAGCATTTTGTTTTAAATATTTTGCTGTCCCCTCAATGTGTGCATATATGTTTAGGAGTGGGATTTCTTCCTATTGTATACATTCCTTGATTATAAAGAAATGTCTATCTCTGTTATTATAACCTTTTTTTTTTTTTTGGTTTTGGGGCCACACCCAGTGACGCTCAAGGGTTACTCCTGGCTATTCGCTCAGAAGTCGCTCCTGGCAGGCACGGGGGACCATATGGGGAACCGTGGGATCGAACCGCGGTCCGTCCTAGGTTAGCACAAGGCAAGGCAGGCACCTTATCTTTAGCGCCACCGCCCGGCCCCCTATTATAACCTTTTTAAGCTTAAAGTTTGTGTTGCCTAATATTAGTATGGCACCTAGCTTTTTTTCGGGAGTTATTTGCTTGAATGATTGTCCTCCAGTCTTTGATTTTGAGTCTGTTTGCTCTAATTATTCAGATGTATTTCTTGCAGGGAGCAAAATGTTGAATTGAACATTTTGATCCATTTTGCCACTTTGTATTTCTTTTTTTTTTTTTTTTTTTTTTTTTTTTTTTTTTTTTTTTTTTTTTTTTTTTTTTTTTTTTTTTTTTTTTTTTTTTTTTTTTTTTTTTTTTTTTTTTTGGTTTTTGGGTCGCACCCGGCAGTGCTCAGGGGTTACTCCTGGCTCCATGCTCAGAAATTGCTCCTGGCAGGCATGGGCGACCATATGGGTTACCGGGATTCGAACCGATGACCTTTCGCATGAAAGGCAAATGCCTTACCTCCATGCTATCTCCCGAGCCCCCACTTTGTATTTCTTAATTGGTGCATTATTTTCTTGAAGTTGACAGAGATGATTGTCACTGGATTAAGTATCATAATTTTGTAGGAATTTGGTGTGTTTATTAGGTCTGCCTTGCTTTAAAGAAGACAAGTCAGCTCCTCTTTTAAGGTTGATTTTTGAATCTGTAAAGTTTCTGAGCAGTTTTTTGGTTTTTTGTTTTTTATCTTTGAGGCTGTGTATCCTTCCTTCAAACCTGAATGAAAGTCTGGCTGGGTGAAGTATCCTTTATGAAGCATTCATTACATGAGTTTTGTCACTATATTCCACTACTGCCTTTGGGCCTTGGTAGTTGTTCGTGATGAAACTGCTGTAAATCTTTTTTGTTTGTTTTGTTTGGGGGCCTCATCTGGTAAGCTTAGGGGTTACTCCTGGCTCTGCACTCAGAAATTGCTCCTGGCAGACTTGGGGGACCATATGGGATGCTGGCCATAGAACTTGAATTGGCCATGTGCAAGGCAAATGCCCTACCCATTGTGCTATCTCCTTGTCACCTGCTGTAAACCTTAAGAGTTCCTCTTTGTATATAATTCCCTTTTTGATCTTGCTGCTTTGACTATTCTTTTTTTTCTATTTAAAATATTTTAATATAATTTTTATTTTAATCATATTGGCTTACATATTGTTGACAATCATATTTTAGCTACAAATTAACATAAAATCAGGGGAACTCTCATCACCAAATTGTCCTCCCTCCACCTCCGTTCCCGTCCTACTTCCCATATCCTCTCCCCTAACCCCCATCCCCCGGGATTGCTAAAGCAAGTGGTCCCCTCTATGCCTAGCTTACTACTTAGTGGTCTTACACCTGTTTGGTCTTGGTTACCCCTTTCACTATTCTATCCCTATTTGTGATTTTCATCATTGTGACTGTGTGTGCCTTGGGTGCTTTTCTTTGTATCTCTTTAGCTGGTACTTTTGGGGCATCCAGAATGCATGCATTCTTTTTTTTTTCTTTTTGGGTCACACCTGGTGATGCTCAGGGGTTACTCCTGGCTATGCGCTCAGAAATCGCTCCTGGCTTGGGGGACCATATAGGACACTGGGGGATCAAACTGTGGTCCATCCTAGGTTAGCGTGTGCAAGGCAAATGCCCTCACGCTTACACGGCCACTCTGGCCCCATGCATGCATTCTTTAGATCTGAAAATTTATCAACAATGGTGTCCTTAACTGTTGATTTTTCAACGGGATTTTCTTCTTGGGTCTCTGGGACCACAATGATTGTTATGATGTTTCTATTGAGTTTATCCCAGAGTTCTATTGTCTGTTTGCTTTTCTTGATAATTTTTTCCAGTCTCTTCTATAGTATGGAGATGTTATGCAGTTCATCTTCTACTTCACTGATTCTGTCCTCAGTGGCTATTACATTGCTGGTGAGGCTTTCTAGTGAGGTTTTCATTTCACCTACTACAGGCAAAAATCAATAGCCTTCCTATACACCAATAATGATAGAGAAAAAAATGGACATTAAAAAAATTCCATTCACGTTAGTGTCACACAAACTCAAATATGTTGGAGTCAACTTAAGAGGTGAAGGACCTATACAAAGAAAATTACAAAACTCTGCTTCAAGAAATAAAAGAGGACATAAGGAAATGAAGACACATACTCTGCTCATGGATTGGGAGGATTAAATCATTAAAATGCTAATACTCCTCAAAGCATTGTACAGATTTAATGCAATCCCTCTAAATATACCTAAGACAATCTTCGAAGAAGTGGTTCAAATCCTTCTGAATTTCATTTGGAACAATAAACACCCATAAATAGCTAGAGCAAACCTCAGGAAAAGGAACATGGGAGGCAGCACTTTCCCCAATTTTAAAATGTTTACAAAGCAATAGTCATTAAAACAGCATGGACTGGAATAAAGACAGACCCTCAAATCAGTGGAATAGACTTGAGTATTCAGAGAATGTTTCTCAGACATACAATCAATTAATCTTTGATAAAGGGCAAGAAATGCAAAATGGAGCAAGGAAAGCCTCTTCAACAAGTGGTGTTGGTGAAAATGGCCAGCCACATGCAAAAAAACAAACTCAGACCTCCATCTAACACCCTGCACAAAGGTGCACAAATCCAAATGAATTAAAGACCTTCATATCAGAACTGAAACCATAGGTATATAGAACACGTAGGTAAGACACTCCATGACACTGTGACTAAAGGCATCTTCAAAGAGGAAACATCACTCTATGAACCAGAGTTAAACAGGGGACTATATTAAGCTGTGAAGCTTCTGTAACTGAAAGGAAATAGTGACTAGGACACAAAGGCCACCCACAGAATGGGAGAAACTTTTCACCCAATATCCATCAGATAAGGAGCTAATATTGAAGATATACAAGGTACTGACAGAACTTAACAAGAGAAAAACATCTAACCCCATCAAAAAATGGGGAGAAGAAATGAGCAGACACTTCCTCAAAGAAAAAATACAGATGGCCAAAGGGACATGAAAAAATGCTCCACATCACTAATCATCAGGGAGACGCAAATCAAAACAACAATGAGGTATCATCTCACGCCACAGAGATTGGCACACATCACAAAGAACAAGAACAATCTGTGCTGGCAGGGATTCAGGGAGAAAGGATCTCATATTCACAGCTGGTGGGAATGCCATCTAGTCAGTCCTTATGGAAAACAGTATGGAAATTCCTCAAAAAACTAGAAATTGAGCTCCCAACCAGCTATACCACTCCTAGGGATATACCCTAGGAACACAAAAACACTATACAAAAATGCCTTCTGCACACCTACATTCATTGTAGTGCTATTTAAAATAGCCAGAATCTGAAAACAATCAAGATGTCCTTTAACAGATGAATACTAAAGAAACTGTGGTACATATACACAATGGAATACTATGCAGCCAATGGAGAGATAGTCATAAGTTTCCTATACATGAATGTACATGTAATCTATTATGCTGAGTGGAATAAGTCAGAGGGAGAGAGATAGATACAGAATAGTCTCATTCATCTATGGGTGAATAATAAAATAAAAGAAAAATAAAGGACATTATTGTAATAATGTCCAGTGACAAAGGAGATGAGAGTCAGAAGAACTGGTTCATGCTATGAAATTCACCACAAAAGAGTGCTGAGCACAGATAGAGAAATAACTATACTAATAGCTATCATGAAAATGTTAACGAATGAGAGAAGTAGAATGCTTGTCTCGAATACAGGCAGGGTGTGGGGAGGAGTGAGATGGAGAAGTGAAGGGGTGGGAATGTTGCACTGGCAAAAAGGGAGGGGTATTCTTTTTATGACTGTAAACCAACTATGAACATGTTTGTAATCAGGTGCTCAAATAAAGGTATTTAAAAAAATAAATAACCAATAACTGAGAAAAAATAATATCACTTAGAATAATGTCAAGACTTTGATATAGAAATATAACCATAGGTAAGATAGCAAAGTCTTCAGTGAATAAGTGGAATGGCCCAAGGAGTCTGTATATAAGATTAACTGAAAAAGCAGATGTCTGTGCCAGTAGCTTTAATATACTCTTTTTTTTCAAGAGTATGAATATTCTACTAAACAATGAAAGGGCATAATATTCTGCTCAACAGCAAAATAATACTAGGGAAACAAGACAATATTGATCAAACTTTTTCTTTAACATACATAGAATCATTTTAAATATATAATATATATATATATACAGTAAAAGGATGATAACGCATTTGGCCACTCATAGATATTATTGATTACTCCCATTCTTAAACTTATATCATGTGACCTTTATTTATATCACTAGTTATGAAGTCAAACTAGCTATAATGAAGAGCTACATTAGTGTAATGAGGACAATTAGAAAATGGAAATGTAATTTCTATAGCAGTCAAAGGAAGGGACTACTAACCCTTCAGGGCACATTTTTTTTCTGTACTTGCTGCTCAACAAGTCAAGATGTGTTATTCCAAAAAGTCTTTATGTCCTGGTAGTCTGAGACTTGCCCTATACTATAATTATATTAAATTAAAATCTATAAGATTTCCAGAAAAGATAACTTTATAACTTAGAAAACCATATACTTAAAATATCATTATGCTTTCTAAACAACCATTAGCATAAGTAGAATTTTCAACTAAGCCAAGTTCAAGATTACTTTGCATAACCTGAGAGCAAATACAGGAAGAAAATTATTAACAAATATCAAACACTAAAAGCTTATTTAATGAAGATTATGTTCAAAGGCAAAATTTTAATTATATTTGTTTTTTTGTTTTGTTTTGTTTTGTTTTGTTTTTTGAGTACTCTCCCTATTTTTATATATACTTGACAACTTTAATAATAAAATTAAAAGAACAAAAATAACACATGGAATTTTTGTGTCTGTGTGGTTTTTCGGCCACACCGGTGACACTCAAGGATTACTTCTGGCTATGCACTCAGAAATTGATCCTGACTTGGGGAATCATATGGGACTCTGGGGATCAAACTGCTGTCTAACCTAAGCTAGCACCACTCCACATCTCTGGCTCTAACCCATAGAATTTTAAAAAACTTGTTGTTAAACTCAAAGCCCCTTTTTTGTTCTCATTTTATATGAGCTCTACACAAAATGATACTACATCACAACTTTTCTTTTTTTTTTTTTTGGTTTTTGGGCCATACCCGGTGACGCTCAGGGGTTACTCCTGGCTATTCGCTCAGAAGTTGCTCCTGGCAGGCACGGGGGACCATATGGGGAACCTGGGGATCGAACCGCGGTCCATCTGAGGTTAGCGTAGGCACCTTACCTCCAGCGCCACCGCCCAGCCCCCACATCACAACTTTTCTAAACACTATTTTTACTTATTTTCAAGTTTTCTGACTCCTTTCCTCTCAATCATTTTAGCTATTTTTTCCTCTTTGCCAGATTCCATAGATAACCAAAGTTCTTGTCTTTTCAGACAACTGCAAAACATTAACTAAAACAATGTAATAATGATCCTCAAATTGCCATTTTTTACTCCCATCATTATAAAAATGTATTTCCATAGTATCCATTTTTTTATTTGCCACTCACGTAAAAAAAAATTATAGCTCAATTTTATTTCACCCTGTTTCTTTCAACTTTGCTTGATACATACTTAGATCTGCCTACTAAAACTTCAAATACAATTTAAGTTTAAAAAAAAATTTATTACCTTTATCTACATTTCATTATCAAAAGTAAATCTCCTTTCAACTTTTTTCCTTCAGGGATGGGAGGTCAGGGAAAATCTTTGAAAGCAGGGGTTATCAGGGACACTTCCAGCAATAGTTGGGCAGTTGGCTAAGTACTTGGTCAACTGACCGAGTATGCAAAAGCTAGGCCCAAGGATGAAGATTTATTCAAGCAAGCTCTATGGTGCCACACCACCAAGGTATAGTGCCATACCACCAGAGGAACTCAGTGAGATCCCTGAGAAGGTTTCATTATATTTCAGCTGACTCTAGTTAAAATTTCCTACCTGATCTTCCTTCTGCACTAGCCTCCTCCAATTGCAATCTTGCTAAATAAATATGCCTAAAGACTATAGATTATACTCTCTAATTAAAAATATGTTGAAGAAATTAAATTTTTAACCAAATAGCCAATGCTGCTAACATTACCTAAGTCAGTGAAACTGAACTCCGATAATGTTTTATTTATCACTATACGAAGAAAATGTACTCTTATCTTTTGCTAGTCACTACTACTAACTTATTTACTTAGGTCTATGTTCCATTTTCTTTTTTTTTTTTAATAGTGATCATACCTGGCACTGCTCAGAGCTGTTCTGTACTATATATTCTGTGCTCTCCTCACTCTGTACTCAGGAGTCACTATTATAGCAGTGCTAAAAGGATCATGTCTAAAGCTAGAAATCAAGCAGTTTGGCAAGTCAATATAGCCATTTACAAAACAATATCTTCTGTACTCTCTCTCCCTGGGCTTCTACAACTTATTTAATACATATTTTAATTTCCCAAAAACTGTGTAGGTTTTGGGGGGACATATCTTACTATAATCCAGTAGTGTCTGCCCAAAAAAAGGGCAAATAAATATTTCTGAATAAAACCAAATCAAATTGAGGATGCAAAATAGTATTTAATTACTCTTTCCTTTTTAAAAAATAGTACAAAAAATAAAATCTATTATTACCTGTGATTACATTTATATCTGGGTACTGGTTTTCACAAAGAACAACAGCTTTGC
Source organism: Crocidura indochinensis (assembly GCA_004027635.1). Taxonomy (NCBI): domain Eukaryota; kingdom Metazoa; phylum Chordata; class Mammalia; order Eulipotyphla; family Soricidae; genus Crocidura; species Crocidura indochinensis. Next base: position 15,923 of record PVKC010003462.1, on the reverse strand, counting down.
TGTCCCTCTCAAAAGCCTCTCGGAGTTCTTTCTTGACTGCTGCTGAACCACATAATCTATACAGACCTACTACCTAGAAAACAAAATAATGACCACATTATGATACTTTGACAAAGAAAATACAGTACATATAAATCACATAAATATGACAATCAAATATGTTCTGATAACATTTAATTAAAAATAACTTAAAACAACTTCTGATATCTTTCCATACATTATAAAGATTAGTTTAACAAAAACATTGTATTTCCCAATTAAATTCAAACAATAGTCATTTCAATAATGTTGGCTAAATTAATTTACAGTATTCCTTTCCTTTAGTTTTATATGCTCAACCAGTATCTCTAAGCCTCATCATGTCCTTTTGTATATTTTACTCTATATTTAAGCAATACAGCAATAGTCAAAGAAGAGTTTAAGAGTTGTAAAGTCTTGTTCTAGCACTCCTTGCTTGGTTAATCCTAGCAAATTATTTAATATTCTTGACACTCAGTTTCTTTGCCTACAAAACAAGTCTATAGTTAAAATAAGGTTCCATTATATTATTTGTGAAAGTGAAACTTTCAAAAAATAAAAGATCATCAGAAAAAAACCCCAAACCTAAGATTTTTAAACTTATCAAATTGATTATAAAGTTATAATGTAAATTTAAATAACATACTACAGGTAAAAATAAACCTACAGGACTGGAGACTTAGTATATTAAAAAGCCAAAGTATATACTAGAAACAAATTTAAATTTCCAACTTTTAGGCTAAAGCAATAGTACAGTAGGTAAGGTGCCTGCCTTGCATTAAGCTAACTAATATTCCATTCCTGGCTCCCTATATGCTCACACCACAAGTCCTGCCACGAATGACCTCTGAATGCAGAGCCAGGAGTAAATCCTGAGCACCTGGTTATGGTCTAAAAACCAGAGAGATAATACAGCTATCCCTAGTTCAATCCTTGGCACTACCATGAGTGACCCCTGAGCACAGAGATCAGAAAAGCTCCTAAGCAACAGCAACTATGATATAAATCTCTCCCCACATACAAAAAATAATAATAAAGACACACAGAAATTAAGTGAGTTGTACAATATCATAAAACTAATAATGGAAAATAAACCAAGGTCCAAATATCTTGCATCTTAATATGAGACTCCACTAGCTTTGGCTTTCTCTAACTTCCATGTTAATTGTCGACTAGTTATTTAAAACTCCTTTCTACATGTGAAAAAAAATCTTCAGATTTGAAGATGTTCTCAATGCATACAATTAGAATAAATTCTTTTTTTTTTTTGTTTTTGTTTTTGTTTTTGGGCCACACCCGGTGACGCTCAGGGGTTACTCCTGGCTATGCGCCCAGAAGTTGCTCCTGGCTTGGGGGAACCATATGGGAAACCGGGGGATAGAACTGAACCTCGGTCCATCCTAGGCTAGCGCAGGCAAGGCAGGCACCTTACCTCCAGCGCCACCACCCGGCTCCCAGAATAAATTCTTATAACACTAAATACATAAATAGCATAAAATGTTCAGAATCTAATTTTAGGCTTAATTTATTTTACAAAAATTAATATAACAAATTCCCATGCCTCAATAATATCTTCATATTTTTCTCAATTTTTTGTTTAATTATTATTATGAAGAATAAGTATGAGGCAATTAGAGCATTAATATTTACCTAAATAGATATTAATAAAATCAAATTTTTATGTTTTATGGGTTTTTATGTTAATTAAAAGTAAAAAAAAAGTTATTAGTAGGATCTCTCTTCAACCTCTTTGCAATTAGATCTCAAAGCTAAAGACACAGACACAAGTATGCTTTCCAAAGAGGGGAAATGAAGGAGGGAGGTGAGGTCTAAAGTCAAGGAGCTCATTTTATGAGTGAAACAGTTCTCTAAGATTCACTTGGGGACTTTCTACCATAAGAATGTCAGGAATTTTCTTTAAACTACTCTTTGTCTTTTTTTGGTTATGGGGTCACACCCTGATACCCTTAGAGGTTACTTCTGGCTCTTCACTGAGGAATTACTCCTAGTCGTGCTTAGGGGACCAAATAAATGGCATAGATCAAATCCAGGTAGGCCAAATGCAAGACAAGTACCCTCCTGCTGTACTCAAGTACCCCAAACTACTCCTTGTCTTTGATTGACTCTGGCTTTTTTCTAAGTATGCCACTGTAAAACAATCTTAATTTTTAAGTATAGGCAGCATGTTCTATATGTTCTATATCATTAAGGAATCACCTCCTATCATGTTATAAAAACAATACTAGTAAGCTTGAAGCATGAATTATATACTACAAACAATAATGGAAAAAAGACCAGGAATGAGATGTATAAATAAGATAATCACTTTCCCATTAATTCCTTCTACAATTCTTATTATAAACAAAGGTAACTTATTCATATAGATCAAAAGACATTGAAATAATACCTGACAGCCTCTCTTTTCAATTTCCATAATACATTTCTGTATCAGGAGCGGCACCATCAATCCTGTATTTTCTTTCTCTACAACTTTTCGAATATCAACACCAAATATTACTGACTCTCGATTCATATCTAGTCCATGAAGAGAATTTTCCCACTGCTCCAGGAGAGTCACTTTCACATAAATAAGCCCTCTAGGTTCAAGTTTGACAGCCAACTGATGAGTTTTAGTCACTCTGAACAAGGTGGGGAGAACAATAGTCCCATGACAACACACACGATTTTTCCTTGGCGTGGGTTCCCAGCTGAATACCACTAATTTCAAATGCTGTGCATTTTCTATTTCTATGTTGAAAGTGTGATCCATATCTAGAAATGTTGTCCGACATGTGAGCAAAGCTGTTCTTGCTTTGTTTACTGAATCTACCTGAATAGCACAAAAGACATCTTTTGAATCTATCCGAGGAGGTTTTAAATCCTCAGCACCGTAGAAATGCACACTCATGAGCCCAGATATGTACTGGGAACATTTAGGTTGATCAGAAAAACTGTAATGTCTAAAAGCATCAATGTCTATTTCATTCTTGCTACAGCTATTTGATAATATTTCTTTCCCCTTTCCAAGTTTGTTTTCAGATTCATGCTTGCTAGATTTAGTTATAAGGTCAGGTGAATCTCCATCACTGAGGTAACCACCTTTGCAAGAATATTTAGAACTCATAGAGGTTTTCTTCCGGCAGTTGTGTTGAGAAGATACACTAGTATCCAGATGGTATCGACTTATAACATTCCTTTTAGCAGCTGTGGTAGTGGTCCCTGAGGGCAGAATAACTGCATGATGTATTTCTTGACAACTGCATTTAGACATGGAAGGAATATTATCTGGACTATTTACGTAATTCAGGGTTCCTTTAACACTCAGTTTTCGGCTAAGTTCCGGCAATCTTCTCATTTTCATGGAAAGTTTCCTCACAGTTCGTGGAGATTTGATTTTATCCGGGAAAGACCAATTAATTGAAGTGCCTCTTTTCACGGGGCTAGGACTTGGAGAAGATGGTTCTGTAACTCCCAATTCATTTTTATTTGTAGCAGCAAAAATCCTGGGACCTTTAAAAAAAAAGAGGTAGTATAAGATAATTTGATTCCTACTATACAAACCATCAATTAAACAACTTCTCATATGGATAGTAGCAATTCTGCCTTCGTCGCCTGTCAATAGAATAATTAAATTACAAATTTAAATTTAGATGACTATCCATTATCATGTTCAGGGGGCCGGGCGGTGGCGCTGGAGGTAAGGTGCCTGCCTTGCCTGCGCTTACCTAGGATGGACCGCAGTTCGATCCCCCAGTTCCCCATATGTTTCCTCGTGCCTGCCAGGAGCGACTTCTGAGCGAATAGCCAGGAGTAACCCCTGAGCGTCACCTGGTGTGGCCCCCCCCCCCCAAAAAAAAATAACCATTTTCATGTTCAAGCAGAACAGCACTGCCCCTCCACCTTTTCTTCAATTCTGAAGGTTAAAGGAATGAATAAGCTCCTTTTCAAAGACAAGCAGGAAGTGGAGGAGGAGAGAAATCAGGGGGAGTGGGGCACTGGTGGTGGGAAGGTTGCACTAGTGAAGGGGAATGTACTTTTAATGACTGAAACCCAATTACAAGCATGTTTGTAACTATGGTGCTTAAAAAAATATTTTAAAAAATAACTGTCACTACAGTATATTTCATACAAGTATATAGAATACATAGATAACAGAAACCAGGAAAGCTTCCTATTTTAATAGCTTAGCCTATTAAAATGTGTTTAACATATTCCTATTTTAATATGTTTACTTAGAAATCTCACTCTAGCATAAATATTTTCATATGGCAGTGCCAGTTAAAAAAAAAAACAAACAAGTTTATCATTTCAACAACTCAGAGCTCTTCCTTGTTTTGAAATTCTATCAGAATATATCAACAAAGATTAGGAACAAAGAATTCTAGTCAACTAAGATGAGCTGAATATTGACTACCTTTAATCCAAATAAAATTTCAAAACTGCAAAACATTTCTATATATTATCAGTACAGAAAAAAAGCAGTTTCATATATAGTTTCACATCATAGTTTCTGTAAAAAAAAAAAAAAAAAGTCCTTGAAATGCTTTTAAGTTTTTCTTCACACAAAATATTCTTTTTTCTAAGAGTGAAAATAAAAATTTCTGTTAGGAGTGGATAGTACAACTGGTAAGGAACTTTCCTTGCACAGGATATCTTAACGATATCAACCCAAGTTTAACCCCCAAGCTCCTCATACAGTTCCCTGAGCCTTGCCAGAAGAGATACCATAGCACTGCTGGGTGGTGGTCCAAAAACAAAACCAAAAAGAAATAATTTTTTTTTGCAATAAAAATTTTAAAAAATATTTTAAAAAGTTATAAAACGATTTAAAAAATAAAGTTGTGGGCCTGGAAAGATAGCACAGTGGTGTTTGCCTTGCAAGCAGCCGATCCAGGTCCCATATGACCCCCACGTGCCTGCCATGAGCTATTTCTGAGCAGACAGCCAGGAGTAACCCCTGAGCACCACTGGGTGTGGCCCAAAAACCAAAAAAAAAAAAAAAAAAAAAAAATTGAAGTTGTAAAAAAATAGTACAAATAAAGTAAATAACATACGCACACTATGTAGAAACCAAGACATGTGGTAAAAATAGTTTAAACTAGATTGTTATCAAATTATCCTTTAGTTATTATTAAAAATAATAGCACCAGCCAAGATTTATTGAGCTTGACAATGTCTGAAAAATTAATTTAATATTTAGTATGTATAGCCCCTCATTTAGTTCTCATAATAACCCCAGGAGTTAAGATATCATTAGCAATTCTTTCTCCAGATAAGGAAATTCATGCACAGGCCTGTCTAATTTGTCTAATATGACATACTGGTAGGTGGTAGAACTAGGCTTAAATCCTAAGTATGAAGTTTCAAAGACTCTAACTTTGAATGTGAGGCTTCAAAGAAAGCATCTGACCGTGAATGCTACACGTTCTAGTCTTTTCATTCTAAGCGTTTTGTGCACATATATTAAATTGATTTTTAACTATTATTGCAAAGTTAAAGTATTTCGGGGGCCGGGCGGTGGCGCTGCAGGTAAGGTGCCTGCCTTACCGCGCTAACCTTGGACGGACCACGGTTCGATCCCCTGGTTCCCATATGGTCCCCTGTGCATGCCAGGAGCGACTTCTGAGCGCATAGCCAGGAGTAACCCCTGAGCGTCACTGGGTGTGGCCCAAAAACCAAAAAAAAAAAAAAAAAAAAAAAGTTAAAGTATTTCAATTAACCTTCAACTTTTAATATCCTAGATCAAACAAAACCAGTCAATTGTTTTCATTTTTAAATTTAGACTTTTTCCTAGAAAGTTTTAACATGAATTAAAAAAAAAATTTCAAAACATTTTCTAAAATCTAATATTGAGGTCCTGGAACATCCTAGTAATGTGAGGCGTGGTACCTGAGTTCAGTCCCTAGCACTTTGTTACCACTCACATGACCAAGCACATTCTAAGTAGCTTTGCTGTTTGAAATCCCAATGTCACCATACTGTGCACATTTACCTTCACACGAGTACTAAAAAATAGGGGAGCAAAAGCACAAAACAAATGTGTACCACACAGTCACTGTGATAAAACAAGAGGAAAAATTTTAAAATAAAATACAGCAATCAATTATTTATTATTATTGTTATTATTATTATTTTGGTTTTGGGGTCACACCCAGCAGCACTCAGGGTTACTCCTGGCTCTATGCTCAGAAATCGCTCCTGGCAGGCTCAGGGAACCATATGGGATGCCGGGATTAGAACCACCATCCTTCTGCTTGCAAGGCAAACGCCTTACCTCCATGATATCTCTCTGGCCCCAATAATTAATTTAATTTTATACACATTTAAATCATTGTTCTTTTATAGTTAAGAATATAAAATACGGGGCCCGGGAGATAGCATGGAGGTAAGGCGTTTACCTTTCATGCAATAGGTCATCGGTTCGAATCCCGGTGCCCCATATGGTCCCCGTGCCTGCCAGGAGCAATTTCTGAGCATGGAGCCAGGAGTAACCCCTGAGCGCTGCCGGGTGTGACCCAAAAACAAACAAACAAACAAAAAAAAAGAATATAAAATAATGGAAGAAAAGTCTTTTCAACTAACAATATTGAGAAATCTGTTTAGCCACAGCAAAAAATGAAACTGGATCACTACTTTCCACCACTATTTCAAGGAAAACATAGAACGAACTTTGGCATTAAAATGATATTGACATCAGGAGTGTCTTCAATTATTCTACGCCATCATGATAATAAAAAAGTAAAAGCAGGGGGCCCGGGAGATAGCATGGAGGTAAGGCGTTTGCCTTCCATGCAAAAGGTCATCGGTTCGAATCCCGGTGCCCCATATGGTCCCCCGTGCCTGCCGGGAGCAATTTCTGGGCATGGAGCCAGGAGTAACCCCTGAGCGCTGCCGGGTGTGACCCAAAAACCAAAAAAAAAAAAAAAAAAAAAAAAAAAAAAAAAAAAAAAAAAAAAAAAAAAAAGTAAAAGCAAAACCAAATAAATAGCGGCTAAATGTAAAGAAAAAGGGACTCTCTTTCACTGCTAGTAAGAAAGCCTTTCTGAAAAGCAATATGGACAAGTCTCAAAAAAACTAGAAATATCATTGAGCTCCCAGTAATACCACTCTTGGGAGTATACCCTAGAAGGCCAAGACATAATTCAGAAAAGACATCTGCATTCCTATGTTCATTATAACACTATTCACAATATCCAGCATCTGGAAACCAAAGTAAGTACCTGAAAACAGATGAGTGCATAAAAAAACTGTGTTACATCTACACAATGGAATACTACACAGCTGTTAGGAAAAATGAAGTAATGAAATTTGCTTATGCATAGATGGAAATGGAGAGTTGCAAGCTGAGCGAAATGAGTTAGAGAGAGTGAAATAGACATAGAATGATCACACTCATTAGTGGTGGTATACTAAAAATAAAAAAAGATAATATGGCAATAACACACAAAGACAATAGAGATAAGAGCCAGAAGGACCAATCCATGGTAGGAAGCTTGCCACAAATAATTGGGGAGTGAACTTAAGGCAGAAGAGAGACCATTATGACAATGATAGTGGAAAATGATTACTCTGGAAAAAAACTGGGTACTGAAAGGTGGTAAAGTGATATGCATGATAGCCCTTCAGTAACAATACTACAAACCACAGTACCTAAAAGAAAAAAAGAAAGAGAGAAAGAGAAGAAAAAGGTTTGCCATTAAGACAAAGGGGAGGACAGACAGGAAGATAGGAGGGAAATTGGGGACAATGGAGTTGGAAAATGTGCACTGGCGAAAGGATAGTTGTCAGACATTGTATGACTGAAACTGGATCATGAACAACTTTGTAACTGTGTAGCTCAGGGTGATTCAATTTTAAAACATATTTAAATAAATAAACAGGGGCTGAAACACTGGTAATGGTGCTTGTCTTACACATGTCCCATCCAAATTCAATCCCTGCCATTCTGTATGGTCCACCAATCTCCACCCAAAAGGAAACCCTGAGCACTGCCAGATGTAGCCCCAAACCAAAACAAAAAGCAAATAGTGCTGCATCAAACTAAAAAGCATCTTCATTGTAAAAGAGACTATAGCTAAAAATAAAGACCACCATACTAAGTGAGAGAAAATATTTGAATATCATATTTCTAAAAAGGGAGGTGTTAACATCCAAAATTAGGGACTGAAGAGACAACACAACAGGTAGGGCATTTGTTGTACATGCCCAACCTGGTTCAATCCCGTACACACCACATGGTGCCTTACAAGTTGTAAGGCACTTGCCTTGAATGTGGCCAACTCGGGGGTTTGATCCCCGACATCCTGGATAGTTCCCTGAGCCTGCCAGAAGTAATTTCTTAGTAATTCCTGAGTACTACTAGGTGTAGCCCAAAAAAAACAAACAAAAAAAATTAATAAAAACCCCTTCAAACAATGAAAGGAACTGAGCAGATACTTTCCTAAAGAAGATAAACAATCAATAGCCATATGAAAAAGTATTCACGTCACTGTCAGGCAAATTCAAATCAATTTGATTATCACTACACATCAATGAGAGTGGCATATATCAAGTGTCTGGAAGCTACCAGTGTGGAATGGAAACAAACCAGTAGGATGAAGTGAAAAAAACAAAATCCTCATTGGTGGAAATTTAAACTGGTCTGACTTCTATGAAAAAATAGCATGGAAAAATAGTATTTCTCAAAATGTAGGAAACTGAATTACTGTAATTCCATTCATTATATACCCCAATAACACAAAAACATTAATTTGAGGGGCCAGAGGGATAGCACAGCAGGTAGAGCATTTGCCTTGCACACGTTTGACCCAGGACTGACTCAGGTTCAATCCTCAGCATCCCAAAACCCTGAGCCTGCCAAGTGCAATTGCTGAGCACAGAGTCAGAAGTAGCCCCTAAATGCCATCTGGTGTGACCCAAAAGCTAAAAACTAAAACCAGAGAAAACATTAATTTGAAAAGAAATGTGCACACCTACTATATATAATAATTAAAACTTAATTGGAAGCAATCCAAGTACCCAACAATAGATGGTGGATAAAAATTTAAACTAATGTGTGGCCGGAGAGAGAGCATGGAATAAGGCGTCTGCCTTGCACGCAGAAGGACAGTGGTTTGAATCCTGGCATCCCATAAGGTCCCCTGTGCCTGCCAGGAGCAATTTCTGAGCGTGGAGCCAGGAGTAACCCTGAGTGCTGCCAGGTGTAACCCAAAAATCAAAACAATACAAAAAAAAATCAGCAAAAATTTGCTTTAATGAGCTGGAGTGATAAATTTGAGAATAGGGAGTTTGCCTTGCACCAGGCCAGCCAAAAATCCCCTATTGTTTCCAGAACCTGCCAAGAAGGAACACAGAGTCAGGAGTAACCCTAAGTGCTGCTAGATGTGGCCCAAAAATAAACAAACAAATAAACAAAAACAAAAAAACTGTGTTATAGGGCTTGATAGATAGTAAAGGATAAGATAAAGGGCTTCCCTTTCTTATAGTCATCCTGGATTTTTTTCCTAAGTACCACAAATTATGCCCTACGCACAGCTAATTGTAGCCCAAATGCCAAAAAAATTTTTTAATTTAATTTATTATGTTACATATACATAGTAGAATAACACTGAGCTACAAGAAAATATGAAATCTTAAATTTCTTAACTTGAATCAAACTAGAAAATGCCATGTTAAGTGAAAAAAAGCCAGAAGGAGAAAACAAATAGATGATCTCACTTCTTATATGGAATATAAAGAAACAAAGAAAGGGACTACAATGAAAACAAAATTCTTAGACTCTGTCAACAGAACTGAATTTACCAAGTAGGGGTTGAAAGTAGGTGGAAATGGATAGAAAGGGCCTAAGGATTGTGATGGAGGAAGAGAGACACTTTGGTGAGGGTGTTGTGCAGTAAGACTGTGTGTATATGAAGCATAAATATTGACTACTATAACCCACAGTGCCCATATGAAAAAAAAGTAAATTTAAGAAGAAAAAAAATAAATGTCTCCTTTATAGAATGTAGCAAGTGGAATACTTAAATTGAGTAAAAGGGAGCAATTATAGGGTTATGGTTAGAAATTAGATTTTGGGGGCCGGGTGGTGGCGCTGAAGGTAAGGTGCCTGCCTTACCTAGCTAGGACGGACCACGGTTCGATCCCCCGGTTCCCCATATGGTCCCCCGTGCCTGCCAGGAGCTACTTCTGAGTGCATAGCCAGGAGTAACCCCTGAGCGTCACCGGGTGTGGCCCAAAAACCAAACAAAAAAAAAAAAAAAAAAGAAATTAGATTTTGATGACAAGCACAAGCACAACTTAGTATATACACATGATGTATATACTATGCCTAAATATATGGCTAATATATGCCTAAATATCTACAATCTTTATACTGCTATTAATCAATGTTAATTTACTTATTCTATTTGGGGAGGGTCTACAGTCTGCACTAGTTGGGGCCATTCCCAATACTATAAGGAAACCATTTCTAGTGGTGTTCAGAGGCACCATATTATCAAGGAATACATCCATAGCTCCCACATGCAAAGTATGCACTTGAATCTTTTGAGTCATATCCCTGGCCCTATTATTTCAAGTTAAAAGAAAAAATTAAGTTAAAAAAAAAAGAAATAGGGGCCGGGCGGTGGCGCTGGAGGTAAGGTGCCTGCCTTACCTGCGCTAGCCTAGGACGGACTGCGGTTTGATCCCCCATTTTCCCATATGGTCCCCCAAGCCAGGAGCGACTTCTGAGTGCATAGCCAGGAGTAACCACTGAGCTTCATGGGTGTGGCCCAAAAACCAAAAAAAAAAAAAAAAGAAATAGTGTAGCATAAAATCTCAATTACTTAAAATTTAATTATGGAATTAGAAAGATAGTACAGTGTCTAGAGTGGTTGTTTTGCAAGTGGCTGAGGGGAGGTTCAATTTCTTGAACTATATATGGTCCCCAAACCATGCCAGGAGTGATATCTAAGAACTGAGCCAAGAATAAATCATAAATATCACTGAGCGTTACTTGAAAACAAACAAAAAATGTTTAAATTTATCATAATTTTAACTATTTCTTATAAATATTTTAATGACTGATATAAAACTACTCTATAATATTAGAGTTCATAATTAAAGTGAAAATATTCATTTCAAAAATAAATAATCAATATTGATTATTGCGGGCCTTGGAGATAGCTCAATGGGCTGAAAGACATGTTTTGCATGCACAAGGCTCTAAGTTAACTTCCCAGTACCACACAGCCCTTCAAATAGTTAGATATAGCCTCAGTAACAGATGAGAGTGTGGTCCTGGTGCCCCCATAACTATACCTGAGTACTAAATTATCAGGCAGGTGCCCCTACCAGGCCACAAATAACCAGGAGTGACTCCATAGGCCCCTAAATACCACCTGGGTACACAACCTTAAAAAAATACACACAACAAAAATCAGAAGATTAAAAGACCCTTTCTTCAACTTCCTTCTTATTGCTATGATGAGCAGAGCCAAGGTCTAATAGTAGTGCCATATAATTTTTTAGCTATAGTGCTTACAAGAGCCAGCATATTAAATTGAGGTGACCTGGGTCAGTCATGTGCAAGCAATCACCTTATTGGCTGCAGTATCACTCAGGCAACTGACACAATGTGGTTTTAAAGATTTTGGGAGGGTCACTATGGTTCACACACATGTGATTGCCAAGGGATGATCCTTACTGCTCACACATCTTTTAGCTGTAGTGCTCATTGGGCTCACACCCCTTAAATTATGGCATTCGCACATATCTACATCTGTGGGGCCAGAATAATCAAGAATTTGCTGTACCAGGAGTCACAAACAGCTGAGTTGCCAGGATTAAGCTCAGCACACATGGTAGCAACAAGGTCTGAATGCAATTCTTGGACTAATGCTTGCAAAGCAGGTATTCTGAGACACTTGAGTTTTCTTGGGGCCTTAAACAACCTTTCTTTAAAGTATTAATATAATATTCTCTCTCCACCATCTTTAAGTATTTTCATGATAAAGAAGTTGTTTGTTTTTAGAAAAATGATTTTTTTTAATGTCTGCTGGGTTTTTCTGGTAAACAATGAATAAACTGAGAGTTTGATAAACTAAACAAAACATTCCCTTGTACTCTAAACTGTAATACAATTCTACTGGCTTACTGGTCTAAAACAATTTATAATAAGTGCTGTCTTGCTCTGGCTTACAATTTTTTGGTCTAAAAAAAGACATTCAATATATTAAATTGTACTATTTTATTAAATCATACAGAACATCTACTTTAGACAAGTCTGAATTTATTAAAACAACACAATAACATTGAGCTAATATTCTTTTCTTATCTAAGAACTGGTTGAAACATTATCAAGTGTATTAATCACTTAAAATAATACCACAGGGGCTAGTAAGATAAAGTACAGGGTTTGTTAAAGTGCTTGTCTTGCATGTGGCTGATCCTGGTTCAATCTCCTGCACTGTAAACTGTCCCCAGTTACTAGAAGCAGTCCTTGACTATCAGCTCTGAGCACCACCAGGTGTGGCCCAAAGCCCTCACAAAACTTAAAAAAATAAATAAATAAATAAAATAAAACACTGTTAAAACAGGGAAATAGTATATCAGTAGGACTATATGTATAAATATGTATTAATTGTATATATAAATATGCATGAACTTATATATATACATATAAAAATGTATGAATTGGAGTAAAATCAAGTGAGACACTTTTCTTTATTGCTTAGAATAGTAATTATCACACAGTAGAAACAGTCTTTACCAATGTAATGAAATAATCAACTAATATTCAGTTGGCTATAAAGTGATAATGATATGTGATATATGAAAAAGGAAACCATGTTTGCTTTGTACAAGGCAAATACCTTACTTTCTATACTATCTCTTGAGTACTAACTAATAATCAATTCTAATGAAACACATAGACGATGATAAAGTTCACTATAATCATAGTGGAAATCATCTAATTATATTCAACATTTAGGAATCATTCAAATAGATTAGGACACCCCATTAAATACTATAAAGACTGAGCAATATTAATGTCAATCTACAATAATAATGATACAAAAAATAATAAAACAAATGGTTCACATTATTATAACTAGATAAAAGACAAATACATATAGGGTTAATAAGTAAAACAAACCAAAATGTTAGGTTAATTACAAAAGTATCATTCATATTGAATTTCTTATCGAAATTAAGCTATTCTCTGTGCCTATTTTTCAAAAGCTCTCTGCTAATATTACTTTAAAAATATCTCTAGGTAGCCTATTTAGTAAACTAAAAAAGATCATTCATAAGTAATATGTCTAAATATTCCCTTTGATCAACCTAGGATTGGCTTTACTATGTTTTATTACTAAGTTTAAGAGGACAATAAGAAAACATAATGAACAGTTCTATTGCAGACTTTAATTTGGGTTCATTCTTTTATTTTTAAGGACTAGTCTTCCTAGATTCTCAATTTGCTCCAAATATCTTTGCCACAAATATTTGCAACAAATATCTTCAAAAAATTTTGAAGACTTATCTTAGAATGAAACACTTCACAGACAACTCATTTTCTAAAACAACTTTTGCTCTATTCCTGCAAGCCTTCCACTTCACCCTGTGTTTCAAACTAGTATAAAGTACTGATTCCTCTCTCGACCCACATTATGAAAGAAATAGTTGCTCTCACTCTGAAAATTTGATCTATAATTAGAAATTCACACAAGCACAAAATTCTAATCACCAGCAATCTTAACATTCAGGGAATAAATTTTTAAATATTTCCAGTTTAGCTTTTCAGCATTTCTTTAAAAATAGGCATCATACACAGTACATACTATTCCATAATTGGATTATTCTCTTAACAATGAAACATTGACTCCACCTCCTCACATTTTTCAGAAAAGGATTCCAATGCAAATAGTTTAATTGTAAACTGTAGAGTAAGGGATAGCTCAAAGGGCTGGGGGCAATCACTACAGGCCTAAAGCCTGAATTCAATGCCTGATACTACATACACCCACCTCAGAACTATCAAGCACCCTAACAATACCAGATTCCCAATGGCCCTCCAAGTACTGGTGAGGTAGCCCTGGTAGGATGCTGAAACACTGAATCTGAGTTGCTCTGTCCAGTTGACCAAATATCTGGAAGTGGCCACAGGCATCCAAAGCATTGTTTGGGAGCATCACCATATTTATGTTTGTATGTATGTATCTATATATGTACCAATCAGTATATAATTAATATATAGTTACATATATCTAAATTTAATAAATCTCATTAACCTCCAAAAACAACATAAAATTATCTCTCCCCAAGATAGGGGAGAGTTGGATTAATCTTATACCAACTCCTGTAAATTCTAGTTGAGGAGTGCTTCCAAGATGACCTGTACAGATGCGAATGCTGATGTTTCAAAGTAGGCTGGCCCCACTTAAAGGAGTAATAAAAGCCATGTGACATGAACTAGAAATTGGCAATATTTTAACACCTACATCTTTGAAAATTTTGTGACAATTGTACTTTTATTTTGGGGGGAAATTCCTGGAAGTACTCAAGGGCTACTGTCACCTAGCTCAGTTCTCAGAGGTGGCTCTTGGTAGTGTTCAGAGGATCAGGCATAGTCAGAAGTCAAACCTGGACTCTTGCTTGCAGAGTATCTGTTCCAGGCCTTGGAGCTATCTCCTTATACTTGTCATTCAAATTTTTAAAATTAAAATGATGGTGTTAAAAAAAAAATAATAATAATAAAATAATTTTAACAAAAAAAAAATTTGCAACTTCTTTGGGGCCCGGGAGATAGCATGGTGGTAAGGCATTTACCTTTCATGCAAAAGGTCATCGGTTCGAATCCCGTTGCCCCATATGGTCCCCTGTGCCTGCCAGGAGCAATTTCTGAGCATGGAGCCAGGAGTAACCCCTGAGCACTGCCGGGTGTGACCCAAGAAAACCAAAAAAAAAAAAAAAAAAATTTAAAATGATGGTGTTGGAGCAATAGTGCAATGGATAGAACACTTGCTTGGTATACAACTGAACTGAGTTCAACCTCTTGTTCCCCAAATAGTTCCCCAGTAATAATCCCTGAGAAAAGAGACAAAAGAAAGCCCTGATCAATACCATGTGTGGCCCAAACAAGCAAAATTAAATTAAAATTAAATTGCATTTACTTAAAATGATTTGATGTCAAACAACTGATTCCTAGTCAACATCTGGTATTTACAATGAAACATGACTTATTCTTTATTACCTAAGTAAAGTGTGTGGGATTCTGTTTGAAAAGACATTAATAAAAAAATTGCAGACAATCAAAAAAGGTTATACACTACAGAATTAACTATATGAAATGTTATTTTTGTTTTTGTGTGCTTTGTTTTATTTTTGTTTTAAGACCAAAACTGTTTAGTGGCCCAGAAATTCCTCAGTGGGATAGAGGGCCTGTTTTGCATGTAGGAGATTGGATTCAATTTCTAGTGCTATCTGTTCCCTGACCACTGTGGGGGCAACCTTTGAGCACTGCTGGGTATGACTAAAACTAAATAAATAAATAAAAAGAAATGGGGCCGGAGAGATAGCATGGAGATAGGACATTTGCCTTGCATGCAGAAGGATGGTGGTTCGAATTCCAACATCCCATATGGTGCCGCGAGTCTGCCAGGAGTGATTTCTGAGCGCAAAGCCAGGAGTAACCCCTGAGAGCTGCTGGGTATGACAGAAAAGAAAAGGGGGTCGGTGAGGTGGCGCTAGAGGTAAGGTGTCTGCCTTGCAAGCGCTAGCCAAGGAAGGACCACGGTTAAATCCCCCAGCGTCCCATATGGTCCCCCAAGCCAGGGGCAATTTCTGAGCACCTAGCCTAGCCAGGAGTAACCCCTGAGCATCAAACGGTGTGGCCTCAAAAACCAAAAAAAAAAAAAAAAAAA
>PVKC010003461.1:0-38870 GCA_004027635.1 Crocidura indochinensis | reverse complement strand
TTTCTTTCTTTCTTTCTTTCTTTCTTTCTCTCTCTCTCTTTCTTTCTCTCTTTCTTCCTTTCTTCCTCCTTTCATTCTTTTCTTCTTTCACAGAGAAATGAGGCCAAAACCAATTTTTTCTTGCTTGTTTTTTTTTTTAAGCACCCTACGGTGCTTAAGGCATACTCCCATCTCTATTCTCAAATATCATTCCTGGCAATTTTGGAGCCCCACTCCCCATGTGGTGCCGATTATAAAGCATGTCTTTGCATCTGGCCCCATAGATGGTACCTTACCCATGCTATTAAACATTGACAATGTGAGTTTATGGAGCTAATTAAAATTTTGACAGATAATTTTGTCAGATGAATAAGAAAATATTTTATTTTGTAGTATATACAATGTTTTTTTCTGTTCTTAAAAACTACTGAAGTTTCTTTGATTTGTTCTTCTTGTGAATGTCAATGTTTTTAGCTATGTACTGCAAAATAGAGAGCTTATGTCTATATGATAGATTTTCTTTGACAATTATATACAACTATCAGTTTTATATGGAGTTTTATAATAAATAATAAAAATATTAACTTCATCTAACATAAACTCAACTGTATAGTTAGAATTAATAAATATTAACTTTTTATAATGGCCATATAGTGCTTGTAGAATTGTAGTTTTAGTTGTATTATTTAATTTAAATTAATAGATGTTTCAATATAAAATGAGGCCATTCTTGAAGTTTTTGTTAGTTTTTTTGTTTCAATATAAGTTATTTAAGCTTTTTCTCACTTTGTATTTTTTAAGACTAAAACTATGGTAGAATCTTGTATTGGAGAAATAGCACAGTGGGTAGGGAGATTGCATGGCATGTTTCCAACCCCATTCAACCACAACCGTGCCCCCTTCTGTCCTCCAGCACTGCCTTGAGTACAGAGATTGGAATAAACTGAGCACAATAAGTTGTGCATCACTCAAAAAACAGCAAAAAAGGAACAGTTAGCTAGTAATAATCATTACATATTTCCAATTTTTGAAGTCTTGATTTTCATAGCAGAGGAAGAATTCCCACAACTTCATGATGACTGCATCTTCACTACACACCAGAAATTTGGAAATCACTTTTGTATATTTATTCTATATTAAAATGTTATATTCTAAGCATAAATCCATAAAATATGATGAAAATACATACAAAAGTAATGCAGGGCTGAGCCATGTAGGATAAGTATGGGAATATCCTGTGAGCAACAAAAGTCAACAAATTGAATACATTATATAACCTGATAATGTCCAGAAGACTTAGGAATTTAATGTTAGATGATGCTTTCTCTCAGAAAACTGCAAATATTTTAAGAGTTCTATGTAATAAACTGGGACAAAAAATTATTCATATGTTTTCATATATAACAATTCTCTGGAAAGACTTAGGCTTATAATCTATAATATTATATTACTAACAAATAATATTTTAAGTTTACAGAAAAAAGGCTAATTGTTTAATTGATACTTATCTTGGTTTAGTTATGCACTCTAATTTACATCTAACAAATACACTACTTCAAGACATTCACTAAATAAAAAATTCCAGGTCCCCATAAAAAAGCGTAATATTATTATAAAAAAATTACAATTTAGTCGTATGCTTGAAGTTTTGTTTGAAAAGTTATTTACAAGGACATTTCTTTTTTCTTCCTTTCTTTTTCTCATTTCTTTCTTCTTTTTTCTTTCTTTCTTCCTTCCTCCCTTTCTTTTTCTTTCTTTCTTTCCTTCCTTTTCTTTTTCTTTCTTTCTTTCTTTCTTTCTTTCTTTCTTTCTTTCTTTCTTTCTTTCTTTCTTTCTTTCTTTCTTTCTTTCTTTCTTTCTTTCTTTCTTTCTTTCTTTCTACCTTCCTTCCTTTCTTCCTTCCATCCTTCCTTATTTATTTCCTTCCTTCCTTTCTTCCTTCCTTCCTTCCTTCCTTCATTCGTTCCTTCCTTCCTCCTTTCTTCCTTCCTTTCTTTCTGTCTTCTTTCTTTTTTGGGGGGGTGGAGTTTGGGCCACACCAGTTCATGCTCAGAGGTTACTCCTGGTTATGTTCTCAGAAATCGCTCCTGGCTTGGGGGATCATATGGGATGCCAGGGGATCGAACAGCGGTCTGTCCTAGAACAGCACAGGTAAGGCAGATGTCTTACCTTTTTTGCCATTGCTCCACCCCCTACATTGACATGTTCATCTTTAGTAAAATGCAAGCCTTTCATCTTTACATCGCTTCATCATCAGTATCTTCCTTTTCTTAGAATTCTGGATTCACTCAAATTCAATTACATTTTGAAAATCAGTCAGCAAGATGTGACAGTTTACTTGCAATGGTATCAAATAAAGAAACATGATATTCTTATATAATTTTTGCTTTTGTTAAAAAGAAATATATCAAGAATTTATAAATTCAGAAATAAAAATTACATTATATAGGTATTTCAGTTTGTGATCTATGTCATCAAACTATATTTAGTTTTATTATTCACATAGTTATATATGACATGTTGGGAATTTACTCCAGACTTTTCTAGTTGTTCTTTCCAATCAAGTGATGGAAACTAAAACTGATAAAGAAAATATTGTTTTTTTATTATAGAACAATTGTTCACTGATGACAGTGAGTTTGAAAAGACTATCAAAGCAATTATTATTTGGAAAACATGTAATCAATAGAGCCTGGGGAAAGAAAAATGTATAAAAGAAAATGAATGAATTTGTTCAAAACTGACCCTTTTTTGTTTCTTGACATCATAAATGTTACTTGAGCACTGATAGGCATAATCCTTAAGACATAGATAGGAAATATTAGAACAGCCAGTCATAGTCAAAACCTTACCATCTCCAAAAATGTATAAAATACATACTTTATATCCATATTTTATCTAGCATTAACATGGAGTTCAAAATCTATCATTTTTATTAAAATGTGAGATTTATTCACAAATCAGCTAATTATGCATTATACATACTAGCTTATAACTATTGACATGAGTATCTATATTTTATTTTTGAACTATACCCATATTTTACTAAGACTTATTTTTAAGCATTATGTTAATACAGTTCTTAGGAGGTGAAATAATAGTACAGAAGAGAGAACTAGTACATTGAATGTGGCCAACTTATATTTTATATTGTGGCACTCTAAATAGTTCCTAAGATTGTCAGGGGTGATCCTTGAGTTCAGAGTCAGGATTCAGTCCTTAGAATAGCTGGATGTGGATCCAAAAAACAAAAACATTGAAAAAACAATAGCAATAACTACATATTCATATATGTAGCACATATAAAAATGCCTGTTATTTCTTAAATTTAGATTCAATATACACAAATACAAATAAAAATTTAAGATTATAACCTTATAAGTCAAGATTTACCTCCTTATAATTTTCTATTATTTTATATTGCAAAATTTTCAGAAATTTATTTTATTATAAATTTAAAGTTTTTATTACTTGTTTATCTGGTTCCTTAGGGGCAGATATGTGAGGAATTTGGTTATTGATCTTATTCAGTCTGAGAAGAAAAACTTTGTGTTTATTTCCATTCCCAACATTTACTGATAATTGTAATTATTATACTTAATATATATATATATATATATATATATATATATATATATATATATATACACATGTATATATATGTGTGAGCATTCTTGTTAAAATTCTGTCTGGATGTAGCAACTAATTTTGTAGGTCTTGGTCAATATGTTTACATTGCAAATTTGGTTCCAACTTGTCCATTTTTTTGTGCTTTTCTTTAGGTTTATTAACTAAATAGTATTGAGCATTTAGATCTGCTTCTAATTACCTCAAAGCCATCTCTTTTCTCACTTGGCTAATTTTATTTATTTTTTGGTGGGGAGGCACCTGGCAGCCCAGAGGGATTACTCCTAATTTTCTGAATAAATTCAAGATTTTGAAATGCAGAAGAAATACTAACAAATCACTTAAAAGTGATTTCTGAGCACAGAGCCAGGAGTAACCCCTGAGCATCACCGGGTGTGGCCAAAAAAGCAAAAAAAAAAAAAAAGTTTTTTAAAAGTAATCAACTAAAGTGGATGTAAGATAAACAAAACCTTTGTCAAAGATGTCATACAGATAACCAATAAATAGATGGCAAAATGCTCTTTGCTGACTATTAATCAGGAAAATGCAAATCAAATTTAATTGTAACCTAGGTATCTGTCACATCAATGAGATTTTCACACAGCAAGAAATAAAATAATAATTTGTGTACATCTGAGAAAAAATTATCTTCATATACTTCTGTGGAAAGATTGACTATTCAACCATTTTAGAAGAACCACTCAGCGATATAAAAAATAAGAACTATATTTCTATTTGATAACATAATTCTCTTCTTGATTTTTATTACAATATCCACAGAATTTATTTCAAAAAATGGATTTTCAAGTCTGTCTTTCTAGCAGCAATATTATGAGGAAAAAAACCTCTGAAAATAATACAAGCAATTAAATAATACAAGCAATTGCTAGCAGAGAACAGGATTATGTAAGTAAATAAATTAAAACATATATATAGATATAGATATGTGTGTATACAATGAATAAAATTTGGCTCTAAGAAAACACAAAATCATGCACTTTATATGTATGCATTCCTCTGAATGATGTCAACCATAAAAAATACAATATATACAGATTTTAACATTGAAAATGGCTTAAAATTTGCATAATTTCACAGATGAGATCATTCAAATCCAGAGAAACAAAGGTTCTCTTAATTTATTAGCTAATTAATGACAATAGCATGATGAAATCAATAATCACCTCTTTTTCTATTTTATCTGCTGTGTTATTTACTGAGTGGGGAGTAAGTTGCTCTTGTTGCATACAGTTCCATCTTATAATAATCATGATATTTTATTTCATTTGTTTTATATTAAAGTAAAATTACAAAACAGAATTTAGTTTTGGGGAATTTCATATGAGTAAAGTAACTCGAAAAAGATTGCATGTAGATTATTCTAATTAGAAGACTGACAGTTGTGATTATAATTTAATCATGAATTCAAGACTATATAATTGCCAACAAATATTTTTGTTTTTCAGTGATATAATACATAGTTCAACATAGGTTTCATCACTTCATACCACCTACTGCTTGCTGTTAAATCATAAAAAGGTGATAAAATATAGGTATTAAGGAGGTTTCTCCTTTTTTATTTTAATAGAAGCTCTCTCGTTAATTCCACCGCAGCCCCATAACTTTCCCTCATATTCATAAACAAGCATCAAAGGATATTAACAAGTTGTTGAGCTTTCCATGGTTTTCAACAGCATAAATAATTTTGAAAATACACAGACATATTTGCAAGATCTCTAATTACAGAGGGCTGATTTTGACAACAACAACTGAGTAGAACATTTCATGACACCATAAAAAGACCTTGGGGTTCAACAATGAACATGTCTGTTTTTCTCATGACAGCATGCTATAAGGGTGGAGAAACCCTGTATCTCTTAGACCTTTCTAATTTCCCAAATGCTAACTGTGGTGTGCAAAAAAAGAAAAAGAAAGAAATATATAGAAAGAGAGAGAGAAAGAGAGAGAAAGAAACAAAGAAAGAAAGGAAGGAAGGAAGAAAGAAAGGAAGGAAGAAAGAAAGGCAGGAAGGAAGAAAGAAAGAGAAAAAAGGCAGGAAGGTAGAAAGAGAAAGAAGAAAGAAGAAAGAAAGAAAGAAAGAAAGAAGAAAGAAAGAAAGAAAGAAAGAAAGAAAGAAAGAAAGAAAGAAAGAAAGAAGAAAGAAAGAAAGAAAGAAAGAAAGAAAGAAAGAAAGAAAGAAAGAAAGAAAGAAAGAAAGAAAGAAAGAAAGAAAGAAAGAAAAAGAAAGGAAGGAAAGATATAAACACCACCAAGAAAATACATACCCTTGCCACACCAGCCCTCCTTCATTCTTTTTTTTCTTTTTTGATGTTTAGTTGATGCTTTTTGTTGTTGATAAGCATTTTTAATTTCCTGATTTTATTTTTTATTTTCCTTTTCCCTTTCTTCTTATTTTTTTTTGTTTTTGTTTGTTTGTTTGCTTTTGGGTCACGAGTGATGCTCAGGGGTTACTCCTGGCTCTGTACTCAGAAATCCCTTCTGGCAGGCAGAGGGGATTATGAGATGTCGGGATTCAAACCACAGTCTATCTTGGATCGGCTGCTTGCAAAGCAAACGCCCTGCCACTGTGCTATCTCTACGGTCCCTCCCTTTCTTCTTTAAAATTGATATTGATAGCTTCTCTACGGATTCTTTCCGGATTTTTTTTTCTTCCCAACAGAACTACAGAACTTGAGTCATCTTGTTCTGCCTCATAAATTGAGAGAAGGAAAAAATAAAAGTGAATGGTACAGACATCAGAGTCGCATGAACATTGGGTGGAAATAAAAAATGACCAGACCTAAATACCAATACTCAATCTAAAAGCCGGTCAATAGCACAGTGGTAGGGCATTTGTCTTGCCCTACCAGACCTTGGTTCAATCCCCTGCATCTTATCCAGGAGCGATTTCTGAGCTCATAGCCAGGATTAGTAACCCCTGAGCGTCACAGGGTACGGCCCAAAAAACAACAACAATAATAATAAATAAAAGATACCCAACAATCTAAAACAAGTTATATACAAAAGGGACCAATTACACAGGCAGTCCAGAAAGCAAAGGGTCAAGGTATGAGATGCATGCTGAGAATAGGGGTGGAGGGAGAATAACACAGGTGGTGGGGATGGCTCTAAGTCACTGTCACTATGTACCTTAAATATAACTATGAAAGACTTGTAATTCACATTGTTACAAAAAATAGAAAAAAGTAGAGTATAATTGTTTTTAATAGACTTCTTTATACTGAAGTATATATTCTCAGAAATCATACAGCAGCTTTGTTACTGTTTTTGTCTGTTTGATTATTTTATTTTCTGACCTACACCCAGAAATAATTAAGGATTACTCCTTGATCTACACTCACTCCTGGTGGGATTTGATTACCATATGGGATACTGTGGAATGAAACCTGGTTAGCCACTTGCAAGGCAAGAACTATGGCATTTTGTTAATTTCTTTGCATGCTTTCTTGTTTTTGTTATTATTATTATTGTTTGTTTTAGCTCAACAATAAGAAGTGCTCAGGGTTTAGCTCTGGCTCTGTTCAGAAATCACTGCTTGCAGATTCAGGGGAACATAGGTGGTCCTAGGAATGTGGTTGGCCACATACAAGTCAAACACCTAAAATACTGTGCTGTGAATACACCCTAGCTTTTTAATATGCCACATACTCATAAGAATGAAATGTAAGCCTTCTTGCTTCAGGTTTCATTAATACGATACTTTCATTAATAAAAAATTATGATAAAGTGGAATACAATTTTCACTAATTATAGTTCACTAATTCCAAAGGTTCATTCTAGTTCAATACTCAAGTTATATTTTTCGAGTTGGAAGGACCAAATATGGTGCAAGGAACTGGCCTTAGTCATAGAAAGGTAAGTGTTTTGACAGTTTTAATTTCTCTCTAACTGAATTTTTGTACAAATATATTGCTTTTGTTTTGAAGACAGACCCAGTGGCACTCATAGGATGCTCTTGGATCTGTTCTTAGACATTATTCCTGGCAGGCTTGAGGGAACCAAACGAGGTGCTCTGGATCGGAACTGGGTCTGTCGCTTGCAAGGCAAAGGCCCTACCAATGGTCACATGATTCTATACACAGTTACATTAACTAAAAGCTTAAATTAAAAAATATTTAAAAATAAATTGTTCCTAGTAAAAGTTTTATAAATTGGAAGTAAGATTAGTTTGTTATAGTTTTCTGAATTCAATGTACTACACAGAAAGTTACTTTTTAAGGATTTCTTATCTTAGAAAGCTAGAGTTATTGAATAGTGGTTAAAAAATAAAGACAATTTTTAGAGATATAGATTTTCTATCTGTGTTACTTAATCTCCAGTTCCTGAGCTGCTTTATATTTTCTCCCTAGTTTTTGGGTGGCAAGTATATATGAAATATCTGGAAGATTTACTACCTAAACTAATTCACCATATCTTCCTTATACGAAATGCTTTTTCAAAGATTTTTCTCTTTTCATCTCTTCAACTGTCTGTATCTCTTTTTCTTTACTTTTCTTTATTCACTTCAATCTTATTAAATATCAGAACATTTTATCAATTTTTATTTTACTGAATAATATTTTTACAATTTATTTAATTTGAATAAATGTAAGTGAAGGAACAAAAACAATTGTGAATAATTGCTTGAATCAAACATAGTTCAAGAAATAGATATTTATTTAGATAAATTTGATGGTATTGTCTAAAGAGAAATACCTCTACTAATACAGCAAAAATCAATCCTAAAATTAAAAAAATTCATGGTATTTAATATTGTCTAAATTGCTTATTAAATAGCAAATATATTTGAACCACTATATGAAACATGATCTTCATAATTTCTTTAAAGTTAAGTAAGTGAGAATAGATTTTCTTACCTTCAATACACTGAAACACTTAGTCTCTGCACAAATGCATAGGAAGTCAAATTAAAATAAAATAAAATAACTATTTTCAATATCTTTTCATCCACATATTATTAGTTTATTAAAATGTTATAAGCCAGTACAGTCAACATAGTATAAATATCTATAATAAAAATAAGTGTAGGCATATATACACTAATTCAGAAAAATATTTTAGGAACTTATCCTTAAAAATGTAAAAGAAATCTATCTTCCATTCATTTTGTGCATGATTTATTATAACCATTCTATAGAACTTTACCCAGCAGAGAAGCTATAGCTAGTCGGCTTATTATTTCCATCATAAATTCTCCACTTTGAATGATTTATAACTTTGATATTTTTATTTTCTCTACCCTAAATCTTGGCAGATAGGTTCTTAGAGTTTGAATCATGATTTCTTTAAATATAATTTAAATCAGTTTAGTCATTTTCATCAATAAGGGAAACAAAAAATATGTCATATATAGGCTCACAAAAATCTACATTTCTGAATAAGGGCAGCTGTCAAAACAAAATAGTAACTAATTATGACGTGAGTTTTCTTTGTAAAATCACTATGGTAAAAATAGAGATGTGCAATAGTGTAATTTAGCCACATTTTTAAAAAAGCTACTCACCTAAATAAACTATAAATATTTATATATTAAATTTAGAGTTTATGACCAAAATTATATTGTGAATAATCAATACCTAAAAATGAGTCACCAGGGCCGGAGAGAAAGCACAGCGGTAGCGCTGACCCAGGACTAATGTTGGTTTGAATCTAGACATCCCGTATAGTCCCCTGTGCCCGCCAGGAGTGATTTCTGAGCAGAGAGCCAGGAGTAACCCCTGAGTATTGCTGGGTGTGGCCCCCACAAAAAAAACAAATAAAAATAAAATAGAAATAAATAAAAAATAAAAATGGGTCACCATGTCTGCAACTAGACTTGTAAATTTTAATAAACTTATTTTTTTCTTGACAGAGATGTAAACAGTCATAAAAAATTGTGTGTCTATATACCATGCAGTTGAAATAGGCAATCTCAAGAAGAAAAGGTTGTCTATTCTCTATCCTGGGGAAGACATGCTGTTGCAACCATCAAGCACAACCACCACTTCACCAATAGCATAGCTTCACCACTCCTCCATGATTCTATGCAGAGACACCAATCTGACCAAAACTCATGTACACTGTATTTGGGCTGAGATAGTCAACAATTTTTATTTGAATGAGTCAGGGGCATCCTCCCTCCCACCTTGTCATACTTCTAGAAAAACTGACAGCCAAAATCTTGCCCACAACATCCACAATATCAGCAATACTGTTTGTAATTCCTGGACTGCGCAAATCAGCAATAGTGTTTGTAATTCCTGGACTGTGCAGCATCATTGGCAGTCAGGCAACAAACACATATTTCTTTAATACTGTCATTTGTTACTATATAAATGTCACCGTATCTATAAGGGGCGATAATGTGACTGTTCCACTGTAACTATAAATGAACTGGGAAACACAACCATGTAAATGTCAACTGACTTGCTATAAAAAGTGAAGCCTAAAATTAGACCTGGACCCCACGAAGAGTCTGATGGAGAGTCTTTAATCCAGAGGCTTAGGGGGCCCAGCTCCCTTAGCCAGGTCTAATAAGCTTAAGCCAGATACGCCTTGCTCCTCTCTCACACACTCTCTCCTTTCTCTCTCTCCTCTCTTCTCTGACTCACCTTTCACCTCTCTCTTTGTCTCTCTGTCTTTCTCTGTATCTGTCCCTCTCTCATTTTCCCTTGAAACAGTGTCTCTAGAAGACTAAATATAGAATTTCAACCAGGTTGGGGCCGGGTGGTGGCGCTGAAGGTAAGGTGCCTGCCTTACCGCTCTAGCCTTGGATGGACTGCAGTTCGATCCCCCGTGCCCCATATGGTCCCCCAGGTCAGGGGCGACTTCTGAGCGCATAGCCAGAAGTAACCCCTGAGCGTCACTGGGTGTGACCCAAAAACCAAAAAAAAAAAAAAAAAAAAAAAAAAAAAAAAAAAAAAAAAAGAATTTCAACCAGGAGCTGCAGTGCAAAATCTGCCAGCTGCCATCTTTTGCACACTCTCCCATGCACTCTCCACCAGGCAAACATGAAACCAACATTTCAAAGCTACATTTTTTTCTCCTCTCTCTCTTCTCTCAGTCTGTTTCTTTACAATCAGACTTGTACAAACTCAGCAATTTAGACATCAATATGTATTTGAGCAACTAGTATTCATAACAAATGATATAATAGAATGGTCTTCTCTCAACAGAGCTTATTTTTTTAATAATATTTTTATTTAAACACTGGTTACAAACATGATTGTGGCAACAGAGCTTATTAATCCTTCTGACAATGATTTAATCACCTTATTGGAAATACAAATAAATGTACAAATTTGCTTGTTCCTCTACTCTTTATACAGTCTCCCTTCTTTTTCTTTCTTTTCTTTTTTATAATAATTTCACTTTGCTTACTTAGAAACAAATGTATTATGATCAACAATGTCATCTATGTGTTTATGTTCAACAATCAAAATGTCATCTATGATCAAAATGCTCTTTAAATAAAGTAAAATGCATTAAAATAATGTGAATTTAAATTTTTACATTTAAAAATAACGAATGTTGACTCATTCAAATATTAAAATATTGCAATTCTCTTCAAGCTCTAGTAGTTACTCTTAGTACATTTTAGTTTGATGTGATACAGGAGGCTGGGCCATACCATATTGAATAAGGCCTTTGCATTGCACACAGTAAACCTGTATTTGATACCTAGGACCCATATGTTCCCCATAGAAGCCTATCATTGAGCAGAGAGCCATTAGTAAGCCTGAACATAGCTAAGTATAACATCAAAGCAAAACAAATTAAAAACAACAGAAAAAATAAAAATGTAGTTTTCTATAACTGCAGATTTCACTAAAATTTTCAAAGACATGTGATTCAATCTTCCATTCTATATATGTACACATGTTGTTACATTCTATTGATCTATGTCTCAGTTACAGGTACATTATGTGATTTTATGGTATTTTTAAAATTATTTGTATTATCACTCCTAGGGATATAACTTAGGAAAACCAAACACCAGGCAGAAAAGTCCTCAGCATTTCTGTTTGTTGCAGCACTATAATAGCCAGAATCTGGAAACAGTCCACATGCTGTAGAACAGATGAGTGACTAAAGAAACTGTGGAGCATCATCCCAATGGAATACTACGTATTAGGAAAGAATAAAGTTTTAGTAAAAAAAAAATGCAGGTGTAATGGAATAAAATGAAGTCATGTAATTTGTTTATTTATGGATATATAGGAAATAAATATATTGTATAAAGAGTGAGAGAGAGATATAATAAAATAATAGAAGAAAAATAACACAGTGTTATAATAATATCAGAGAAAATACAGACAAGGTCCAGGAGGGCCAGTCCATGTCAGGAAACTTGTCACAAAGAGCAGTGAGTGTCCTTAGTGCAGAGTAGGGTCCGCTATTACAATGAGAGTTGGAATTTATCACTCTGGTCAAGAATTAATTACTGAAATGGGATAAATTGACATCTATTAACAACAGTTCAAACTATTAAATAGTTCAAACTAAAGTGTCAAAATAGAAGAAAGAGGAAGGGAAAGAGAAAAAGAGAGAGATAATCAGAGAAAAAGAAAGGAGAAGTTAAGTGCCTACCAGAGGTTGTAGGTGTGGATAAATAGGAGAGAAACTAGAGATAATGGTGTCTTGAAATGTGGACGAGGAAGAGTTGTGTATATTCTATGAGAGAAACTCTATTTTGAACATTTTTTTTATCATGGAGCTTAAATAAATTAATGATAAAAATAAATGTATTATAATTTAGATAAGATAGCAAATATAAATTAATGTTTCAATATTATAAATGAACAAATTTATTGCATTCAAAATCTCAAAATGTCCTACTGAGCATTGTTGTCATTTTATCACCTTGGGTTCACATATTTTATCACCCACATACACCCCACTGCTTGCTTAGCTCAGTAATCTGAGTTTTGTAATCCAAAACCAAAACTGTTTTATGGTAAATTGATACTAATGTATTCTATTTTCTTTCTTATTCTTCAAATATGCAAGATATTTCAATATTTTATTTCTTTCTCTGACAAAATTAACTTGACAATATACTCTACATTTTTACTCATGTTATAGTTAACTGAATAAAAAAACTCCTTTTCATAGTATTCCACCCCTTAGATAAGTATAAACATACATCATAATTTATTTATTCAAGTACAGTTTTCTTTGATTTGTTCTCATATTTTGACTATTTTATTAAGTTCTTCAGTGAATATAAATGTGTATAACTTTAATATTAAAGTTACTTATTTGAGGCAATAGATA
Organism: Crocidura indochinensis; assembly: GCA_004027635.1. Classification (NCBI taxonomy): domain Eukaryota; kingdom Metazoa; phylum Chordata; class Mammalia; order Eulipotyphla; family Soricidae; genus Crocidura; species Crocidura indochinensis. Next base: position 25,988 of record PVKC010003461.1, on the reverse strand, counting down.
AAATAATGCATTATTTTTCTGTTTAATAAAACTATGCTTAAAGCTTAATTAAAATAAATTATGTAACATCCCAATGTATTTTTACATTTCTCTTATCTCATTTCAATAGTAGTTCTAAAGTGATGATTTACTATATAGTATTCAAATTTTCTTAACTTTTCATGTTATTTATTTATTTATTTTGGGGTGATTGGATGCCACACCCAGTGATGCTCAAGCTGACTCCTGTCTGCACTCAGAGTCAGTCACACCTTGTAGTCCTGGAATAACATATTGTGCTCTGGATATAGAAAAATGGTAGAACAGTTTCAAGACAAGCACCTTGCCCACTAAATTATCTTTCTAGTCATATTTTCTTATTTACTAAGACATAAATAAAGATTATAGGAACTTTCAAATCTAATAAAATGATTCTAACTATAATGTAGAAATGAATTGGGAAAGAAATTTATAGCTTTAAATATAAAAGAAAGAAAGAAAGAAAGAAAGAAAAAAGAAAGAAAGAAAGAAAGAAAAAAGAAAGAAGGAAAGAGAAAGACAGAAAAAAGAAAGAGAAAAGAACATTTTTATTTTCTTTTTCAGAGGATCTCTGTAGTAGACATTTCTTGAGGTCAAAAATATAGTAATCACTATTTTTGTATAAAGCTCACAGTCACTTTTTAAACATTTGTTTATCATAATCTCCATTTTATATAAATATTTCCTAAGTATTTAAAACCCATAATTTAATAGTAATATGCTTATACTGTAAAAATTACTATTGAAAATCGACTCTATTTCAGCCTTTCTTCATTTTTTTTTAAAATAGAGATCAACTGCTTTCCTTGTTATCTGTCTCTTCATTTCTTTTAGTTGTTGTTTTTCCTGTTTTTGTGTCATCTTGCTCAGGGTGACTCCTGGCACTGTGCTGAGAGATCACCCCTGGCAGGCATGGGACTATATGGGATGTCAGGATTTGAACCATGTTCCATCCTGAATTGGTTGTGTGTATGGCAAACCCCTACCACTGTGCTATCTCTCCGGACCCTATCTCTTCATTTCTTTTTTTTTTATTTTAATCATAGTGGTTTACATGTCATTCACCGTAATATTCCAGTTACATATAAACATTGAATCAGGGGAATTCCCATCACCGAGTTGTCCTCCCTCCACCTCCGTTCCCATTCTGCCTCCCATATCCTCCACCCTCTCCCCAGGGTCTTCTAGATCGAGTGACTCCCTCTGTTTCTGGTTTATTACTTAGTGATCTTATATCTGATTGGGCTTGGTGTCTCCATTGCTTCTCCCTCTAATTGGGAGGCAGGATTAGATAGTTCGAGTTTTGTGGTTTTGTTTGGGGAAGAGTGCCGTAATAGAATGGGGTAAAAATTAAGTATGCCTACAATGGGCGAGTCCGTCTAGCAGCTCTCATCCTCAGTTTGAGAGAAGGGGAAAAGAAAAGGTGAAACACCACAACATTTTACAAAGACATATCAAATAATACATCTAGTGAGTACTGCAGCGATAAAGATATGCACCACATAATTGACATGGTCTTGAGATAAAAAAACATGACAGAGAGCAAAAAATCAAAGAGAAAAGAAGAAAGAAAAAGTACGTATATAAGTAAAATAGTGGACTACTACTTATATATCTACACCAAAATAAGAAGGTCGACAAAAACTAGATAAGAGAAAAATAAAATAGTAATAAGAAAAATAAATTACAAAAAGATTATTTTGAGCTTCTTGTCTCTCTCTCTTTTGTGGTTTTTGGGTCCCACCAGGTAGTGTTTAGGGAGTTACTCCTGGCTCCATGCTCAGATATTGCTCCTGGCATGCCAGGGGACCAAGTGGAACAGTCGTATTCCAACCGATAACCTTCTGCGTGAAAGGCAAATGCCTTACCTCCATGCTATCTCTCCGTCCCTCCCCCCCTTTTTTTCTTTCTGCATAGGCACATTAAAAATTGGGGTCATTCGAAAAGGGAATCCCCTTGGCCTAAGAGATACAGGGTTTCTTCCTCCTTGGAATATATCATCATGGGATTATCTATAGACTCCTTTCAAGTTCATTTGCTCTCTCCTTGATGTTTTCATGTTGTATGGAAGACTTCTGCTGGATCTGGATCATGACATCAGACCTTTGTATCTTGAGGTCTCAGTCTCTGCACAGGTCAAGGAGTAGAACTTACGATGAAGTCTTTGTTCGTGATTTCAAAAGTTCTTTTTCCTCAGTGTCATTTTGATCTGTCTTTTGCGGTTGGTGGTGTTGGGCCTTGCGATGATCCTGAGGTGGAGGATCGTCTTTTGGATCCTGGGAAATCATCTTTTGTTATGTTTCCTGAAGACCCATTCAGTTGCAATTGTCTCAGTCAAGTCTCTGGGATTAGAGATCATGGTTGTTGTGCAGGTCGTAGGACAAACCCTAGACTAGGGCTTTCTTGCTGGTCCCAGCTTACATATTGCCCAGTCGTGATTCTATCCGCCAGTCTTCTGTAGATCACGTTCTTGGCTTTTGCACAGCCCAAAGTTTCTTACATACACCAAATTCTCTGAGTCATATGTTGCACATTTCAAATAAAATTGTGATCAGATATATAGACCAATAAAGTTATTTTTATAAATATTTATACATTTATCTCTTAAAAGCTTTCTGTCTAGACAAAATTCTTAAGTCACAGAAATATATTTAAATTTATTTCCTGCCATTGGTTACTATTTTCTTTTTTACTTAGATTACATTCTTCATAATATTGACCTTGAGTAACATCTTATAGCACTTTCTTATATTCATTTTAGTAACCAGAAAAACTTTTATTCTAAACCCATGTTAAATATATCTTTATGCCCATATGTTATATGTAATTGTAGATAAATATAATTTTTTCTTACAGAAGCAGAGCATCAAAGATTATCAAAATATCCAATGCCAATAGGGCCTTTTATTTATCCTTGATCCTGTTACACTGATAAGTATTCTAAATCTTGATGCATCCTGAGTAGTATACCATAATCATTGTCAGCTCATTGTTCATATCAAACACATGTGCTTATCAGATAACATAAAACTATTAGTGTGTTTTTCTTTAATGTCTATCCTTCTACATTAAAAAATAAGAACTTGGGGTTGGAGCGGTTGCTGAAGCAGTAAGGTCTTGCCCTCTCTAGCCTAGGATGGACCGTGGTTTCATCCGCCAGTGTTATATGGTCCCCCAAGCCAGGAGCGATTTCTGAGCACATAGTCACTCGGTATGAGTAACCCCTGAGCCTCAACCTGTATGACCCAGAAACAAACACTCAAAATAGTAACATGATATTCCCTCCATCTTAGTTGTTTTTTCCTTTTCTGCTTTACTGGTAATCTAGAAGGAAATATAAAGCTTATGTCTGTGAATAAGATGAGATAGTTTATAGATTAAGTGTTAAATTAAAATGTGGAAAGTCAAGTATAAAGGATATAATGTTAACAATAATGTTTATGTTCTGCCCTTGCCTTGCATAGGGTATATATTTTATAAGTTTCTTAGCATTGCCAGTATCATTTTCTGAATTCATTGGAAGAGATATTCTTTTGGAACTGAATTGTGGAAGAACAATATATAAACTTGACTGTGCTATTGAAAGACTCCAGAAAAGAGTCAACAGTACTTTCCAGCAGAGACAGTACAATCAGTTTTAAAAAGTTATGTGAGATAAAATCTAGAAAGATTAATTGTATACTTTATCATAATTTTTAGATATTGTTCATTAATTTTACTGTTTCTCAGAGGAAATGGTAACTGTAAAATTATCATTCTGAATAAAGAGTAACATTATTTTTTCATTTTTACAAATTTCTGTGTAATGGTATAAGAAAGAAAATATACTCATACTAATAACTGAAACAAAAACCTCTCTTATTTTAAGTTATATTAAACCAAGTTAGATTCTTAAGGGAAATGTTGCATACTATATATAGTTCTCATGGTTAGTTACATAGTACTATTGATTTCCCAGAATTTTTTATGATTACATATTATTTATAAATTAAAAAATAAAAACTGATGGTTTCCTAAACTAACATTAAGCAAACATGAGTAGTTATGTTCTGAGTACTTTTATTTTAATCTGATATATTTAAAAATTTAACAATCATTTTATATATTTTCAAAGTATATTTAGAGCAGGGGTCCTCAAACTTTTTAAACAGGGGCCCAGTTCACTGTCCCTCAGACCATTGGAGGGCCAGACTATAGTAAAAACAAAAATTACGAACAAATTCCTATGCATACTGCATACATGTTATTTTGATGTGAAGAAACAAAATGGGAACAAATGCAATATGTGGCCCACAGGCCGTAGTTTGAGGACCACTGATTTAGAGTATACTCTTTAAGATTTTAGAGTATGATGCCTTGTATAAATATCTAGGGTCAAATATTTTCTTACATCATTCCACCTGCTAGTATTTATTTTCAATAAACCAAATGATATATGGAGTATTCAAATTCTTATTAAAAATGAGACATTTCATTTTACAATCATTGGGGTTTTAATTGTTTCAAACATACTTAGATTATATACACTGAAATATATTCTATCATACAGCGGTACCAATTTTTCAATTTCAAGTAATCCATTTTCAGTGATCTTTGGTCCTGCTATTGTGAGATATATTCACATAAATAATGTACAATGAGATGCATTATTTAAAGAAAACACTTTATTTTTAAGTTAAGAGCTGAAAATCTTAAAAATACTAAGCAGTCAAGACAATATCTAAAGCAACTCCCTGAAACTAAAAGTAGATTTCATAAAAAATGTTTTAGTATAAGCCTATAGTCAAATTTTAGACTTTGCAGTACTAAATATTCAATACTTATGAAAGCATTTAATTTGTCAAGTAAATGTAATGTTTAGAATATTTCAGTAACAAGAAACATAATTTCCTCATTTTAAAATTTTGTTGTAAAATGTGCATGGTAAAACATTTATTTAAGTTTTTAATCCATTTTATATAACAAAGGAAAATATTAACAATCAATATATTAGATTCAAAATTAAAATTTCAGCACTTGAAATGTAACCATTGTTCTTATTTTATTTTATTTTACTAAAAGTCTGCATAAGGACAAGATGCACTTATGTCTATTATTATATGCTGGTTCTTTACACTAAATTCTTTCAAATATATTGTTATTAATTTTTAAAACATACATACACATAAATTGCTTGTACCTCCCTCTTTTTTTATAAACCAAGACTTATTTTATTACTTCAGAGTATTCCACCAAATATATTGCCAACATATATTGAAGCAAATATATGCTTTCTTTTGGACACACACAAAGTAGAAGACACAAAGCTCTAAAACAATTCTATAATAAATGAAGCCTAAATTCATGCTAGCATAACTTTGGATTGTTAACACTAAATTAAATTTATCTAAAAATGAGTTCCAGTTTTTTTTTTTAATTTAGTATATAAGATGCTGGAGCAGGTGCCAGCATCTTAAAATGCTTGGAACCTCCCCTTGCCCAAATTACTCCTCATGGAGTCTAATACAGGTTGGACAAAGAGATTGCCACTAGAATGAACACACACAAACACCAGCAGAAATTATTTTATTATTAGCAAAGGCAACCTTATATATGTTAAGCCTTAGCAGGTTTTAGTCAGGGAATAATTTATCACTTGGACACAGCTGCATGTGCTTACCTCCTTAGTATCCAGGATGGTACGCTAGATAACTTAAAATGTATGCTGTTCTCGGTGGCCAAAAACAAAGATAACAAGATGAAGCTATGCAGGAATTCTTTGCCTCAATGTTAGGACCATAAATTTCCAGACAAGAAAGGGGCAGACAGTGCACTCCAGACCTGGAATGAAACATTAAGCCAGGTTCCACCAAGACATACCCACATAATTTAGTATCAATATATTAGATTCAAAATTAAAATTTCAACACTTGAAATGTAACCATTGTTCTTATTTTATTTTATTTTACTAAAAGTCTGCATAAGGACAAGATGCGCTTATGTCTATTTTTATATGCTAGTTCTTTACACTAAATTCTTTCAAATATATTGTTATTAATTTTTAAAACATAAATTAATATATTCTAAAAATAAATTTGTGTAGTAATATTAACTACATGCTATTAAAAAACCTATTTAGTGGGGTCGGAGTGGTGGCACTACTGGTAGGGCATTTGCCTTGCGTGCACCAATCTAGGACAGACCCCCCATCATCCCATTTGGTGCTCCCTGGCAGAGTGATTTCTGAGCAAATAGACAGGAGAATCTAAGCAGAACCAGTTGTTGCCCAAAAACAAACAAGCAAAAAATATCTTCTTAGTATTTTATATTAACAGATTAGAATTTAAGCAGTATTTTGTATATTTAAGGAATTGTGCACTTTATTTCATACATCATCCAATAAACTTGCAAGTTTTAATAGTTTACTCAAAATACTTTATTGCACATTAACAAAGTTGATACTGAATACTTTTTGATGGAAACAAAAATGATTTTGTTTATGGCTAATTAAAAAACAATACTGACATTAGAGACAATATGGTTTCTTTCCTGGAATCATTCCCACCTTCCATTTCACTCAATATTATAAATAATTCATATTATACATGCCACAACATTTTAGTAATTAGAAATAATTTCTACAAAAGCATTTTTTAGTATATTTTGAAATAGATAACTTAGAAAAACTAAATGGAACTGGGTTAGAGAATACAAGAGGGCACATATTCTGTTGTTCAGTCATACCCTAGTTTTATGACTGTAACTAACCATCCAGACCACCACCAGAACATTTTTATATAGATTATTTTAATGATCATCACTATTATGTTTCTTTAATTTGACTCACACTAAGAGGTGGTCAGGACTTATTCCTAAGTTTGTGATCAGGGATCACAACTGGGATCAACTCTGGTTAAGCTGAATGCAAGACAAACAAATGCCCAACCTGACATATTATTTCTCCAGCCATGAAAGGATTTTCATTTATTTGCTTAGGTTTGTAGTCTAATAAAATAATGTCCATTTTAGCATTTAAAAATATCTTGATTTAAACACGTAATTACAAACATGATTGCAGTTGAGTTTCAGTCATAGAAAGAACACCCCCTCTTCACCAGAACAACGTTTTCATCATCAATGCCCTCATCTACCCCCCTCCAGTCTGTATTCAAGATAGGCATTCTACTTCTCTCACTTATAGACAATGTCATGCTAGTTGTCAGTGTAGTTATTTCTCCAACTGCATTCACCACTCATTGTGTTAAGTTTCATATCTTGAGCTGATCCTTACGGCCCTTATCCCCAAAAGTTATTTCAATAATGTCATTTATTTTACTTATAACACATGTATGAGTGAGACTATTCTGTGTTTCTCTCTCCCTCATACTTATTTCACTCAGCATAATAGTTTTCATTTCCATCCATGTATAGGAAAATTTCATGACATCATCTCTCCTAAAAGTTACATAATATTCCATTGTGCATTTGTACCATATTTTCTTTAGCCAAGTAACTATTGAAGGGTATCTTGGTTGTTTCCAGAGTCTGGCTAGTGTAAATAGAGCTGCAATAAATATAGGTGTGAGGAAGAAATTTTTGTGTTGTGTTTTTGTGTTTCTAGAGTATATCCTTAGGAGTAGTATATATGATCATATAGGAGCTCAAGTTCCAGATTTTTGAGGAATCTCCATATTTTTTTCCATAAGGGCTGGGCTACAAGGCATTCCCACTAGCAGTGAAGGCAAGTTCCTTTCTCTCCACATCCCTGCCAGCACTGATTGTTCTCGTTATCGGTGCAGGTCTCTGTGGCATGAGATGGTATCTCATTGTTGAACTGATTTGTATCTCTGATGATTCGTGATGTGGAACATATTTCATTTACCTTTTGTCCATTTGTATTTCTTGTTTGAGAAGTTGTCTATTCATTTCTTCTCCCCATTTGCTTTGATGGGGTTATATGATTTTTTGTTGTAGTTCTGTCAGTACCTCGGATCTTAAATATTAGTCCCTTATTTAATGTGTGTTAGGTACATTCTCCCATTCTGTGGGTGACTTTTGTATCCTAGGCATTATTTTCTTAGAAGTCCAGAACCTTCTCAGATTAATATATTGGGGTGTTCCAGGGAGAGGAAGTGGGCTCAATATGGCCTGCAGAAAGCTGTTCCTGTACTAACTTTTCTGTGGCTTCCAGCTTTTCGCTGGTTAAAGGCCACTGATCAACCCATTTTGGCTGATCTGATTGTCAGGTTATCTCCTCTGCATGGGGTACAGGGATGTCAGCAGCCGCTATTATAAATTTCCCAATCCTGCCCTGTTGTGCCTGGGACGAGGCTCTATGGGAGTTATTCGTCCCTGAGAGTGCTTGCCCATGCCTTGCCCTGGAACATAACCTTGTCTCATCATATATAATCCTCTGCTATCTATCAAAACTAGACCCATCTGTCCCAAGATACCTCTGCCCCATAAATTTACAGGTAGACAAGGAATAACATATGGTTTCACATTGCCTGAATGACCTTTAAAATGTTGCCAATGTAAATATGTAGAACTCGTTAAGGGGTTTGTAGACTGACCTTGTAAATGAGTATTGAAGTAGTTAGAGGCCACAAGGGAGGTCAATCTTCCTGCCTAATTACGGTTGCATGAGCTCCAGTATCAACAACGCCTGTAAATTCTTTTCCATTAATTTTTAAAGTGAGCATAGGTTTTCCTCTAAATACCTGTTCCATCCAAAAAATGTCTGAAGAACCAAAACAGTTTGTTCCCAGTTGCTCAGTGAGTGCTGGATTTCGAGTCTTGTGGAAGTGCAGCAAAATCAGCTGGGCTATTTTTTGTCCAGATTCAACTACAAGAAATGAGGAGCAAGTTGTTGCCACAACCTGCAGCTGCTCAAAATCATTATCAATTAAACCTGGTGAAATATGCAAGCCTTTCAATATAACGCTGCCTCTCCCAATAATTAACCCAAAAGTATTAGGAGACAGGGGACCAGTAGTATTAACTGTATAATTTGTGAACCTTGATCTGCTCTTAATATTGTTGTTGTGGTGGTTCAGAGGTCCAATCCTGTGCTCCCGACTGTAGCGCTGAAAAGTTCTGTGATGGGGGTGACTTACAGGCTGCAACTGTTGATTGCCCTGTATATAGTTAGGCGGAGCTGCAAATGGGTTGTTTGGCACGAAACCCATGGCCCAATTGTTGAGCGCCTGGTCTGGGGCTTGGGGCGGACCCTGCCTGAAGTTTCCCGTGGGAGAGCAGGAAGTTGTCTCTGGGCATTATTTCTATTTCTACAATTGATAGCCCAGTGCCTGCCTTGATTACATCTGGGGCAGATTCCTGGGAGACTCACTCTTAGTCCTGGTCTGTTAGGGCAGTCTCTTAGAAAATGTCCCTCTTGTCCACAAGAAAAGCATCTTTTATAATATCCAGCTCCATTTAAAACAACACCCATTGTAAGGCTCATTGTGTAATGGCCCAATACCTGCACATAGTTGTACATAATCTAACAGAGTTTTTACTTTCCTGTTAGGCCCAAGAGCTGCCTGACATGCTGGGTTTGCATTATCAAAAGCCATTTGCAAAATAAGAGGATTATCTGGTACAGAATATCCTGTCAGTTTTTCTGCCACATTAAGTAATCTATTAGCAAAATCACTATAGGGTTCCTCAGGGCCTTGTTTTATAGAGGCAAGTGAGAAACTAAAAGAATCTTTGTGAGTAATTTTTTACAAGCCCACATGGCTGCCAATTGAATTTGTGAAAAAAGACCTGCAGGATACAATTTTTGTTTTTCAGGAGTGTTATAAGGCCTTTTGCCCAACATCATAGCTAAGGATCGATTGGCACTTTTACCCCGTTGGTCGTGAATTTTCTGGGCAGTCTCCTCACAATAGTCACGAAATTCCGATTTCTACAATAAATAGTCACCTTTTTCTAGCACAACGGGAGCTGTCTGGTACCAATCGACTGGTATCATCCACATATCTCCCAAAGTTTCAACAATTTCCAGAGTAAAAGCGGCTACTGGTCCATATTGATTAACTGCTGACATTAATTCCTTTAAAAGTTTCATGCTGAGCCGTCCATCTCCACATTCAACAGCTTCAGCAGGGACTTTGCCAGAGGTGCGGGCACTCCTCCCTTGTCTAATTGCGTCAGCTTCATTTTCGCTATTGCCCCTTCCACTATCTGGAAGTGGAGTGTTTCCTGGCAGCTGACTTGAAAAATCTATGGCTTAAGCCACAGTGTGGTGTGGCAAGACCTCAGTAGCTGGAAACTTTTTTATAAATGGTCTGGCTTGGTGCTATTAGGTTTCTGCCATTTAGAGATAGATTTTTGAACCTGCAAAGCCATATTCCTATCTCTTATGTAAGTGGTTTCCTGCTCTGGATGTAAATCCTGGTTAAGAATAGTCATATCTTTTTCTCCCTGCATTCTAATTTTTTTTCATATCCAAATCAGTTTTTTTTTTCATTTTGAATCTAAAATTGTCTCAATTCCTTACAAAGAGAACTTTTTACGTGCTCCAAATCCAGTGGACATTTTAACTCAGTAAGCTGTTCAGTAATAGGGGAGAGTGGAGTGTCTGGACCCTTATTTAATGGAGCTTAAGGAGATGGCAGGACCAGAGTGTCTAAAATATAAGGAGTTTGTTCATACACAGCAGGAAAATTATAAGGAGGTGGTCTTTTATTTAGATAGTTATGACTAATTTCGGTCTCGCTCAATGTTTCCTGGTCCTTTTTAGGAAGCAAGCCAGGAACAGAGAAGATCGGCATCCATGTTAGTAACAACAGTTTTTTTTTCTCTGTTTTTAGGCCAAGCGCCACCTATTGCCCCCAATTAAGTCTCTTGCTTTTCATTACTGTCAGATACACTGTCCGAGTCCCTGGGAGAGGAGGTGGGGAGGGACAGGTTATCATGTTTCAAAGATTCTTTTTCACTTTCAGTTTATAAATATTGCTTACATTGCTGAGCAGTTTGTTTAAATTCCTCAGGTCATGCATTAGCAATAAGGGCTTCATTAATCAAAGATCAGTATGTGCGAGCAATGACTGGGACCTTTTTAGGTCCAAATGATTGCCAAAAGTCATGAATAGCCTGTCCTATTCTTTGCCACCTTTGTTCATTAATAGTTCCTTCTTGTGGGAACCACGGACAGGCTTCATGTATAAACTGGAAAATAAAATAAATACTGACATTTCACCTTGGTACCTCTAACTTTCAGAGCTCCTTGAAAACCAATGATACATTCTCCATACATAATAAGTTGCTGTCCCATTATTAAAATTCTTCCATCACAACAAATATTATAAGAATCAAACAAAAAATGTTTCAAATCCTTCTTCCACAACGAATGGTATAACAACCAAAAGGAATCGTAAGTATAGTGATGCAAAGTAAAAGTCGAAGACAAAAATAATAGTGGGAATTTCAGGAGAGAAGAAACAGCACATAGAAAGTGCTTCAAATTTGGAGATGCAGCCTGAAGGGCAGGCTGGGGAAGAAATGAGTAAAAGTGTCCGACTACTATAGGGGGCTCGTGTTTTGCTTAAACCAATATGTACATTACAAAACTCAGTTATGTCTTCTGCAGAGGACAAGACTTTTATCTGGAGAGTCTTTGCTGAGACCTCTTCATCCTGCCCCAGAGTTTCCAATATCGGATCTCGCCCTTTGGCTTTTAAGTGAGTTAGCTGGTCCTGGGGGGCTATTGACTATTTGGACTTAGAAAGTATAAGAAAAGTTCGAGAAGATAAGCAAGGAGGAGAGATAGCCAAAGAAAAATTTCAATGTGGAGAAAGTAGAAAACACTATAATTCATAGTAATATCAAAATTCATCAAACCATATCATCTGCCACTGTTAGCAGAGAGAGGGGTCATTAGGAGGGGGAACCTTAGGACCCTGAGAAAGAGGTCATCTGTATCTTTCAACGGGGGCATCCTAAGATATCTTTATTCTTCACAATATCAAATACCAGCATTCCTAGCTTTTTATATTTCACCAGCCTTTTTCCCACAGGCTATTCTATTTTCACCAGTCTTTCTTTCAAATTGTATTTCTCTATTATTATTCACCAGCCTTTCTCTGCAACTTTATTTCACTATTATTCTCATATTTACCAGTCTTTCTTTATTTCACCAGCCTCTCTCTGGGCTCTTTAATACTGTCCTGTCCTACAGGCTTTTTTCTTCCCTATCCTAAATGAATAAATTACAACTTACCAATGCTGGAATTTTCTTCTGCTCTGACTCTTCTGCTGAATGTGGCTGCAGCTCATCACAGTCAACTCCTGTTCCAAGAAGCCACGTTGGGCGCCAAATTGTGGGTGCCCCAGCCTGCAGGGACACCAATTAAGATGTGGTTATTCTTTCTTGGAAGGAGGTCCTGTAAAAACAAAGACACAAAGACAGACATGGAGACAGAGAAACATGGGAAAAGAATTCCAGCCAAGTCCTAATCCAATTCCAATTTATTGAAACTCAAGGCCAGGCTCATATACTTATTGTGGGCATAGTTCCACTTGTATCTATAGAACAGGCCACATTATTCAAATAACAGGACCCACTAGCAAGTGAGATGGAAAGTGCGGACAATGGGACATGTCTCTATCAGGTCAGGATGTACTGATAATGGAACCTATCTCCAGCAGGTGGGATATACAAATAAAGTGATCTTAGATCTTTACATTTAATTCTATAGGCTACCTGCATTGATAGATTTGGTGACCATTAAACCTTGAATTTTAATTGTTTACATTTAATTCTCAAGGCTGTCTCTGTTTATTATGGCTCGGGCCGGTGCAGTGGTGCTACAGGTAAGGTGCCTGCCTTACCTAAACTAGCCTAGGACAAACCCTGGTTCGATCCCCCAGCATCCCATATGGTCCCCCAAGCCAGGAGTGACTTCTGAGCACATAGCCAGGAGTAACCCCTGAGCATCACTGGGTGTAGCCCCCCCAAAAAAAACTTGTAAAAGGGACTGGAGAGGTGGCGCTAGAGGTAAGGTGTTTGACTTGCAAGCACTAGCCAAGGAAGGACCACGGTTCGATCCCCTGGCATCCCATATGGTCCCCCCAAGCCAGGGGCAATTTCTGAGCACTTAGCCAGGAGTAACCTCTGAGCATCAAACAGGTGTGGCCCAAAAATACCAAAAAAAAGAGTAACTTTTTTTTTTAAATTTGGTTCTGTGTTTGTTGCCCTTAAATCTTAAATGGTTAACATTTAATTCTCAAGGCTGCCTGCTTTTAGCAAAGGTCTATGTTTGTCACAAGGCCCTTCATTTTAGCTAAGTATTCTGCCTGTTCTAAGAGGCTCTCTACACCTTTAAACCTGAAAATGAGTCTGGCTGGGTGCAATACTCTAGGTCAGTGGTTGGCAACCTTTTTTTTCAACTGAGCCAGATCTCGCCAAAACCACTATTGAAATTTATTTTGAGAGCCACATTTTTTTGTAATTTTTTTGTTGTTTGTTTGCTTTGTTTTGTTTTAGTTTTTGTTTGTTTGTTTTGGTCTGTTCTCAGGTGTTACTCCTGGCTCTATGCTCAGAAATCACTCCTGGCAGGCTAGGGGGCCATATGGGATGCTGGGATTCGAACCACCAACCTTCTGCATAAGAGGCAAATGCCTTACCTCCATGCTATCTCTCTGGCTCCGAGAGCCACATATTTATTTATTTATTTATTTTGGTTTTTGGGCCACATTTTTAAAACCGAAAATGCATAGGATGATACACTGTTTTTAGTTTCAATAAGTTGTTATTGAGAATATTATACATGCAAGTATTCACATAGGTCAGGTAGATACAAATAATACAACTAATAAAACATAAAATTTTAGAACGATATTATTTACCGATAACATTAAATTCCATAAAATTTGTCTTATAATGTAGAGAAAATTATATCCTGACAATGACTGACAAAGTCACAAACCCTAATGTGAACATTGACCTTGCACTTCCTTGGAAAGTTTGAGTAAGTCAGGTTTGTATGTTATTGTTTTTAATTTTAGGCATGATTCCAGGTTCTCATCGATGAGACTATTTCTCAATTTACTCTTGATAAGATTCATGCTTGAAAATGATTGTTCACATAAATATGTAGATCTGAACAAGGAAAGAACAGCAAATACAAGCTTTTTTAGTTTATTATATGAGTCAGGACTACTATTCCAGATGTTTAAAATCAACATATCTTCCTTCTCCAGGACTTTCAAAGCAGGCCACTTGTGCTGTGAACTAAGTTCACATTTGTGTTACTCCAATCTTTCTAAATTACCTTAAAGACTTTCAAATTTTGAGCTCCACAGTTATTTGTTTTTAAAATCCATAAATTGCATTTCAAAGTTGCCATGTTGATATTAAAGGGAGAAAACTTTAATTCTGTTACAGTGGCATCCAGAGGTTTTTAACAAAGGCCAATGTCACTTTGCTGTTTCTGAAATCCTGAAACCTCTTGAGAACAGCTTCCTTTATATTTAAAAGTGCTGTTTTAAAATAGATAATGTCATTATCAGAATTATTTTTTTAACAGGATTGGAAGGTGAATCAAAGTTTCTCTGTTAAAATCTTGAGCAAAAACAGATAATTTGTTTTCAATCGAAACAACTTCTAACATCGAAAAAATTGTGTCTCCTTTCCTCTGTAGTTTATGATTAAGTTGATTTAGATGTGGAGTAACATCCACCATTAAATACAGTTTTTTGAATCCACTAATTGTTATTTCTGGATAGTGAACACCCTTCTCGAGGAAAAATGTTTTGATTTCTGATAATAAGGAAGCAAAACGTTTCCTCTTGATACCAAAATGTACTGAAAATTTGAAACCCTACTATATGGAGATGAAATAGGTAAAAGAGAAAAACTTTCATCAATCTTTAAAAGCAAGAACAATGTTCCAGAGAAAAGTAGTGATTTCACTGAAAGGAAAAAAAAATCTATTAACACTTTAATGTGTGCTGCAAGAAACCAAACTAAAATACACACAAAAACAAAAACGCACTTTGTTAAAGGCATATGATATCATGTCATAAAGGAATTATGATAGACTGCCTGAAACATTTAAATATAGTTTTTATTTAAACATATTTGTCACAAACTTGCATTTCAATCATAGAATGTACATCACCCTTCACCAGTGCACTTTCCCCACCATCAATGTCCCTTGTTTCCTTCCCCTTCACCCTCCTCTGCCTATGTCAGGGGCAGACATTTTACTTTTTATCTCTATCTCTCTTTTCCTTTACGACTTTTCAAAATTTTCTTTATGACACCATGGTTTGCAATATTGTTAATTAAAGGGTACCATGCATGTCACTTATCCATTTTCAGCATCCAGTTCTTGTTCAGAGTGATATGTTCCAACTATCAATGTCATAATTTACCTTTCTCTATTCTAACAGAACTCACTACTTTTTATGGCAAGCTTCCTGTTATGGACTAGTCCTCCTATCCCTCATCCCTATTTTTTCTAGATATTATTACTATATTGCCATTTATTATTCTTATATGCCATGCCACAAATGATTGTCTACACCTCTTCTTCTGACTTATTTCATTCAGAATAATAATTTGATGTGTTGATGTCTATACAGATGATGCATTGTGCATGGCTCAGTGTTTTTGTGTAGTGACAAGAAACAGAAGTTTGCACACCCGTACATTGTATCCACTCATTGTATGATAGACTGGATTCAGAAAAAAACCCTCCTGAAATAAACTCTGTGACAGATGACACAATAAAGATAATTTGTGAAATTCACAATTGTGATCAAATCCAGGATATTTATCACCCTGGGTGAGAGTATGGATGCCCACTTTTAGCATCTTCTCCATGAAGAAGTGAAATGGCTGTTCTGGGGAAGGGTGCTCTCTCACCTGTTGGTAAGAGGAAAGAAGTAGTGCAGTTCCTGTGAGAGCAGAACTCTGACTTTGTACAGCCCCAGTTGGAAAAGGAATGGGTAGCTAAGCTTGTGTATTTGGTAGACATTGTTCATTTTCTCTATGAACTTAATATTTCTCTGCAGGGGTTTACAAGTAGTTTTTACAGTGAGACATAAGATGGATGTGTTCATAAAAGGATCTATTCTGGGATAGCTGTGTCTGAGGAGACATTGAAATGTTTCCAATCTTGCAAAAAATTTCTGATTGGCACTTATATTATGTGGAAAGTCATAATCAATATGAAAAACAGTATTTAAAGGCATTAGCTCACAACTTTAATCATGAGTACTCTGAACATGATAATCCACGGAAAAGAAAACTCTGGGTTGAGAATCCCTTCCTGGAAGATGCCCACTCTTGTGCAAAATAAAATATGTGTTTTAAGATTACTCCAGGCACTGTATTTCTAAACCCCACCCAACCTGGTCTGAAGAAGCAGAGTAGCAGGAAAGAACCATGCTAGCCAGGAAAGGATGATCATGGAGTGCATGACCTTTTATTTTGTACTCTCTGTCTCAAGCCCAAAAAGCTAGAACACCTCTTTCTTTATTAAAACCAATTCCCCAAACCAGGAGGTTTCAGGTTAAGAGAGGGGGGTACATATTCAGTTGGCTTTTATGTATCAAAGGAAGAGGTTTAAGACAGGATGAGTTGGGGGAACACCTTTGTTTTATGGTTGATACTGAGTATCATCTTACACTCTTGGAGCCACTGTCAGGGTTGTACACAGGCACGAACTGATGGAGGCTAGGAGCAGAGTCCTGACTCCTGTAGGGGCTGCCAGGCACACAGAAGAACCAAATTAAAAGTGTAAAGAGCCACATGTGGCTCGCGAGCCACAGGTTGCCGACCACTGTTCTAGGTGAAGCATATATTTTGTTGAGTTTTGTCACTATATTCCACCACTGCCTTCTGGCCTTGAAGGTTTCTTGTGACAAGTCTGCTGTAAATCTTAAGGATGAACCTTTGAATGTAATTTCCCATTTTGATATTGCTGCTTTAAGTATTCTCTTCATATTTATGGGATCCATCACTGTGACTAGGATGTGTTTTGGGGTGCATTTCTTTGGGTCTCTGTTAGATGGTACTCTTCTGGCATGTAGGCTTTGTTTGCATGGAGTCATTATCTCTGGGAATTTCTCTCTAATGTGGTCCTTGACTATTGATTCTTCCTGGGGATTTTCTTCCTGGGTCTCTGGGACTCCAATAATTCTTATGTTGTTTCTGTTTTTGTCAAATAATTCTATTTTCATCTGTTGACATTCTTTGAATATTTTTTACATTGTCTGATCATTTGCTTTATTTTTTTGCAATCTCGTCTGTTGTATGGACTTGTTAGGTATCTCATCTTCCAGCTCACAATTCTGTCCTCAGCTGCTGTCACTCTGCTGAAGAGATTTTCCATTGATTTTTTCATTTCATCTATCAAGGTTTTCATTCCTGTTATTTCAGTTTTTTTTCCTGATTTTTATATTTCTGTTCTGTTCAGCTCTATTTATGTTTTCTTTGAATTATGTATGCATTTTCTGTTTTTCTATTCTAAAGTCCTTATCTGATAGTCTTATTAGGTGGTTGGTAATTTTGGGTTCATAAGATCTGCCATATTCCTTCTCTATGCATGCTGTTATCCTCATTGTAGTGTGGCTTTTACTATGTGTTATGATAGGGTTCATAGGCTAAAAGATGTGCATGGCTTCACCTCTTCTGGCTTCACCTTTGTGGGCAGAAGCAGCCTTCCTCTCTAATGGGCACTGGAGAGCTTATGTTTGCTGGTGTCATCTTTGGCTCATGCACACAGAAAACAGGAAACAGGCAGGAGCACAGGTGCAGCTCTTTAGAGTGTCCCCTTGGTGCTCAAACAAAGGCAAGAATCAGCCCACAATATTTATTAGACAGTAACAGCCTAGCTCTGTGATGAGCCCTGGAGAGTTTATATTTGCTGTGTCTTCTTTGCCTGCCCCACTCAGGAAACAGGAAAGCAGGCAGAAGCTCAGGTGCAGCACTTTAGATTCCCCTTTGTTCCCAAACACAGGTTGGAATCAGTCCACAGTGCTTGTGAATAGAAACAGCCTACGTCTGTGATGGACACTGAAGAACTTATGTTTGCTGAGATTTTCTTTCCCTATTTTACCCTTTATCTTAAAAGTATTAAATTTTAAATTCTATTTAATCAGACTATAAAAATGTCTTCAGAATGAACTTATAAAATGCATATTATTATGAATTTATGTTATTTATGTTCAGAAACAAAAGTATAATTTTATATACCAAAAAATATTTTAGTCATCTTATTGCTAAAAATTTCTCATAGAATTATGATATTTTTAAAAAATAGCTATATAAGCATTTGCAAAAATTATTATTTTTAAAGAAATATGAGATTTATATTATTTTAAGTATTTTATTCAACACTGATCTTATATTGGTCAGAAAGACAGTACATCAGGTAAGGAGCTTGACTTGAAATATCTGACTAATCTTCAAATTCTGGCAGCATATGTGGATTTCAAATCTAGTAGAATATATCCCCCTAGTACAAAAATTTTTCTCAGCTCTGAATACCACCACTGGTCATAGTATTCCAATCTGCAAAAAATGAAAAAGTACACTTAAAATTTTACTTTTGTTTTTTATTATAATTCATGATGTATGTTAGTTAACAAATACATGTATTATATACTACATATTTAATTTGTATGGAATAAAATAAAAATATAGGGAGTGAAATATTAATTTCACCATATCTTTTTGTTTGTTTTCTCTCTTCCACCATGTAGGAATAATACAACATTTAAAACTTTCTTATTTTTTAAATTTTTATATGAATCTTTATTTAAGTAGCATGATTAAAAAGATGTTTGTAGTTGGGTTCGGTTATAAACAGAATAAATAAATAAACAGAATATCCACCTTCACCAGTACAACATTCCCACCACCTCCCCTATCCCTGCCTGTATTTTGACAGGCATTCTACTTCTCTCATTCTTTTTTTTTTCTGTAGTATTTTTTCATCTTTATTTAAGTACCATTATTACAAACATGATTGTAGTTGTATGATTTCAGTCATGTAAAGAACACCCCCTTTTACCAGTGGAACATTACCACCACCAATGTCAAATGTTTTTTTTAATTTAACTATATTTGTATACAATGTTCTTTCAAGGTTTTTAATTTATCTGTTATCTTTACATTTTTTCTTTTAACCTACACATATTTTTAAGGTTCTAGAACAATTTACTTGTTTACTTAACTTTAAATTTTAAAAAATAAAACATCAATTTTATTACATATAAAATTAGTCAGTCATATTTATTATGAATGAAGCTGCATGCTCATGTAAATATATGGAATTGCATATTTATATATAAACCCTCAATTATTATTTGATGCATAGTAACTTTTTATTTCAAAAATTTTTCCTGAATATTTTATGATATGTAATGCTTAGATATGAAAAATTATCTATGAATATGCCTTAACAAATTGGACTGGTGATTGATAAACTCAAGTACTAAATAATATATTCTCAACTGATTTTATTACCAGATATCTGTCAAGCCCCTGTTTTACTTTGAATTACTTTAAATTTATAGATGCTTATTTAGCATTAAAAGAAGATATATTAAATATACTTCCTATCTGCTATAAAGTATTAGGAAAAACAATTATAAGATTGCTATAAGATTATTTCCAATCTTATGGTTTCAGCAGTCTTGTGATTTAATTTTAATGCATTTATGGAAATACAAAAGTTCAAATGATTTCAACTATAACCAGTGTAATCAATTTCAATATAATCAATTTATCAATCAATATAATTCAATTTCAATATAATCAATTTTAACTTATAACCAATATTTACATAGTGGGGGGTGTGGGAAAGGCCGCTCTGAGCATTAGTTATGCAAGTGTTCTCTCAGATGATCTTTAATCATATTCAGACTATTATTGTAGGTTATTTGCATACAACATTTTGTTTTAATTTTTTGTCACCAATGTGAATGACAAGTCTTCCATAGTTATATTCAGGGTGCAAAGTAACTGTGAATTAGGGCTATTCCCACCACCAGTGTTCTCTCTTCTATCCTTGTTCCTTTCATGCATCCCATACCTCCCTCCTTTGCTCCCTATACAGCTAGTGTAACCAATCCCTTTTGCGTATATCTTGATATAGGTTGGGTATCTTGATTCTGTTGTTGATGACTTTCGGTTTGCTTCTGGTACCATCCACTTTACCTTTTTCTCCCTCCTTCATTTATGAGGCAAAACAAGATGATTCAAGCCCTGTAGCTCTGTTGGGAAACAAAGAGGGAAAAAGAAAAAAAAGAATGTTTAGTAGGGTCTTTCTAGGAGTTCTCAGTATCAATTTAAAATGAGAAAATAGTGGAATAAAGAGAAAAATAAACAATGAATAAAAAATAAAAAAGAGAGAAAGGAAAGAAAAAATAGAAAACAACCAAGAACCAACAAGAAACATTACAGCAAAAATAAACACCAGCTACCTCATGAGAAAGGGGGGGGGGAGTAAAAAGAAAAAAGTGGGGGGAGGAGGAGACTGTGGTTTTGCATCTTTTATTTTCTTTTTTTCCATAAGCGCAGTAAGTATTGGGACAATTAGAAAGGGAATTTCCTTTGCCTACGAGAAACCGAGATCATGAGAACAACTAGTGGCTCAGGACAGGCTCAGGAAAGACGAATCCCAAGGTCTTTTTCTGATGCCAGAAAACATTCTCCTTGGTTGTGGCTGACAAAATCAGTCTTCAGTAATTAGAGATATTGGTAGAATTGAGTCTTTATGGCTCTAGGAATTCTGCTCTGTCAAGGTTGTAGTTAATCTTCTGCAATTAGTGATCTTGGTTTGTTCACAGATACTAGGATGAAGCCTAGGGTATTGTCTTTCCATGTGGTCCCAAAAGTTCTGTTCAGTCGCAGTTTTCAAAGTCAGACCTCTGGAATTAGAGATATTGTTTTTTGTATAAACCCTAGCTGAAACCTAGGCTAGAGACTTTCTTATTGGTCTCAGGAAAAGTTCTGCTCAGTTGCAGTTGTCAAAGTCAGTCTCTGTAATTAGTGATCTTGGTTTCTGCACAGATTCTAAAATAAAGCCTAGCGTACAATCTTTCCTGTGGTTCTAGAAGTTCTGTTCATTCGCAGCTGTCAAAGTCAGACCTCTGTAATTAGAGATCTTGGTTTTTGTATAAATCTTACCCCAAAGCCTAGGATTGGGTCTTTCTTATTTGTACCAGGAAAAGTTCTGCTCAGTCGTGGTTGTCAAAGTCAGTCTTCTGGAATTAGTGATCTTGGTTTTTGCACATATTAAGGATGGAGTTTTTTCTGATTTCATTTTATCAATAGGTCAGTGTTTTTCAACCATTTTTGTGCAAAGGCACACTTTTATCATGAAAAAATATCACGAGCCACACCATTAGAAAATGTTAAAAAATTTAACTCTATGCCTATAAATACTATATATAAAGTAATTCAATTGAATACTAATCAAATATACACAACAAAATGATTTTATAATTACTTTACTAGACAATAATAAAATATTTTATAATTTTTCATATTTTGTTCACTTACTCAGAGCTAAATCTGGGCCTGTTTGCCTTACCACAAAGCAGAAATATTCTAGCAGAAATCGAAGAAAGACATACACACATAACTCTTTGTCAACAGTTCTCAATTTTCCTCTCTCTGTCTTTAGTTTTTATAGCAATTAGGCTTGAAATCTCATCTCACAGATATATATATAGTGGAAAATGGGAGCAATGTCAAAATTGTTTGCCAGAACAGAGAACTCCTTGGCAGTATCCAACCAAAAACTGTCCAAAGGTAGAGCATTAAATCTTAGCTTGAAAGCACAATTTTGTCTCAGTTCAGTTACTTCCTGTAAAGTCATGTCCTTTCCACCAAGGATGCTGATCTATTAGTGTCCGTAACCCAGTCAAGGCATTGAGTGGAGAGTGAAGATAAGTAAAATGACAACTTCTCCTTGAGAATTTTTAAATGTTTCTCTATTATCTCAAACAGTGCAGCAATGTGAACACCTTGCCATAGCTTGGTGAGTGTAAACATTTCAAGATTTCTACTTTTCACATGTTGATGTCAGAGTTGCGCCTTTGAAAGGAATCCATTTATTTTCTCTGTACTTGTTTTCTTTTCTGTTTTGCATCCGTGTATTCAGTTCATTCAGCTAATGAAAAATAATAGCCAAGTATGCCAGTCTTGCACACCACTCATCACTTGAAAGCAGCTTTGCATAACCTGACCTCTCATTTTTCAGAAACACTTTAAGTTCCTCCCGCAGCTCATACACACCAAATCCTTGCCACAGGACAACTACTGGACCTCTATATGAAACAGCAAGGTTTTGTGCTTCACTCCCATTTCCTAACACAAAGCTGCAAGCATGCAATATTTCACAGGTCACAACTTTACAAAGTTTAACATGCGCACATCATCATCCAACATGGGGACTAGGTCTGCTGGTAAAGTCTTGGCTATGAGGATCTCACAGTGTAAAATTGAATGTGTAACTATCACATCTGGATTTCTTTCCTTCACTCCGCTTACAAAGCCTTTGTTGCACCAGACCATGGCTACAGCTCCATTGGTACAGACATGTATGCAGTTTTCCCAATTAAGTCCTCCTTGTTCAAGGTATTTTGAGGTGGCCCCAAAAATTTCTTCTCCTGTTGTTTTTTTCTGGCAAGGCCTTTCAAAAAAACAAAAACAAAAACAAAATATTTTTCTAATTGCGTCACCATCAACAAAAGTTGAACATATCCACTGATATCCATAGACTCATCAAGTTGCAATGCAAATTTCTCACTGATATGAATCTTTCCCAAAGCCACACTTTTGATGTCTGCAGACATATTATTAATATGCCTGGAAATTGTGTTGTCTGAGAAAGGTACTTTGGCTATTTCCTTAGCTGCTTCAGGTTTGAGCATCTCCTCTACAATAGCTTTGCAGGCAGGAAGTATTAATGTCTCTGTCACAGTGTGCGACTCTTTTGATTTGGCTATAAGTTCAGCAACTTGATAGGTAGTTTTAAGAGTTCTTTTATTTACATTTATGTTTGTGGTTTTTCTCATGAAAGTTGCCTGTTTCTTTGTGTTTTCTTGCAGGTGAACAAAAACGTCTGCATTCTTGTTTTGCAGTGAATGGTGCTCCATTTGGAGATGGCATTTAAGTTTACTTGGAACCATAACACTCTTAGATAGTTTTTATCACAGTTCATGCCAGATGAAAGCCCAAGTATATGTGGGGATCAAAAGAAATCAAAGATAATTAGCTCAAGCAAATTCTCTGACACAAGGAAATACAGCAAAATCTATATTTCATTCAATTTACTTTCACTGAAGATGCAAAGAAACCATGAGTTCTTATACTAAGTAGATAATAGCTTGTTTCTATACTTGAGATATTCCTTTTCTATTGTGCCTATGCAAAAGGGATTGTTGCTATATTTCGGTGCATTGGCTAAGAATGACATCTGGCTCAGAATTTTGTTCAGTGTCCAGTTCTTTCCTTTGCAAAAACTTGTTCATCACTGCAGTATCTGCTCCTGTCTCACTGTCACTCTGTACTTACTGTACTTGTCTCCTCCAGATAACTGCTGTCTGTCACATTCAGCAGCACTCTTCTGTGCATATCTCCATTCAGATCTATCAGTCAGTGCTTTTCTGCTCATTTCTCCTCCAGATCCATCACTCAAAGCTCTTCTCTGCTGCGTCCATGGTAATCCTCCAGAGTTCAGATCCTTCAGAACACTTCTGTCCATCAGCAATTTACTATGATGTCTCCTCCTGTCAGTGTAATTTATAGTCCATAACATGCAGCTTTGGCTCACATTGATGATTGTGAGCTATTTGTTTTTTGGGGTTTTTGGTTTTTTTGGGTCACACCCAGCAGAGCTCAGGGGTTACTCCTAGCTCTACAGTCAGAAATCGCTCCTGGCAGGCTCAGGGGACCATATCGAATGTTGGGATTCGAACCACCATCCTTCTGTGTTTAAGGCAAATGACCTAATGTTGTGCTATCTCTCCGGCCTCAATGTGAGCTATTTGATGTGAGCTAATGATTGGTCTATGGGTGAGCCAACGCTGCATGTTATGAATGAAACTGCAGCACAGTGGTTGGAAAATGCTGCCTTAGTTGATGAGGTAGGGCAGTCTGCTCTTAGATCAAGTAGTTGTTGTTACCTCATCTTTAGGATGTCGTTTCAACCTGGTGTGGGTTGGTGCTGTAGCGGTATTAGGGCTTCCCCAGAGGGAGTTCGATTCCTGGTGACGTTCCAGATAACTGTGTTGCTTTTATGGTTAGAAACTAGGGTTCGGAATTGGATTGTCACTGTCCAATCACATGGAGTCTAAGTGGAGTGTCCATGATTAATGTTCATGGTGGGAGGAACCCCTCTATTGTAAAATTCATGAGTTCTTATACTAAGTAGATAATAACTTGCTTCTATACTTGAGATATTCCTTTTTTATTGTGCCTATGCAAAAGGGATTATTGTTATATTTTCGGTGCATTGACTAAGAATGACATACTGTACAATCTCTTTGCCCTGGTTTTGACCTAAGCTTTTATCCTATGCAAGACATTTTCTTCTAGAATTTCATAGCAAGTAGAACCAAAACAAGAAAAATTAAAAAGAAATATATATAGGAAAATATAAATAAAATAATATAATAATAAAAAATATAAAATAAATAAAATAAATAAAAATAATAGTATATAAAGAGTTGGAGGTGGGGCCAGAGAGGTAGCATGGAGCTAGAGCTTTTGCCTTGCATGCAGAAGGACTGTGGTTCAAATCCCAGCATCCCATATGGTACCCTGAGCCTACCAGGAGCAATTTTGAGCATAGAGCCAGGAGTAACTCCTGAGCATTGCTGGATGTGACCCCAAAAAAGCAAACAAACTTTTGTTGGAGGAGGTTACCTTTACCTTTGGAAAGTTGGAGGAGTTGGAGGAGGTTACCTTTACCTTTGGAAATAAACACACTAAGAAGTATGGCTATTGAACATACTATTAAACATACTAGGAAAATATAGATATCCCCATTAAATCTTTTAAGATATTCTTGGGAGGGGGTGGGATCCAGGGCGTATTTTCATTCCATAACGTGGTCTTACTGATTTGAGTGATGGTTTAAAACAGTTAAGGTATCAGATAGTATCCTTGAGCATGACCCTCTATTCACATACAACTTTTAAGGGAATTGGAATGCCATTAACATTATAGACCAGGGTTACTACAACATTTCTTTGATCCTTACACTTCCTTAATTAATTCCTGAACACTTATATTCTGTTTTAAATTAAGATCTGATGTAATAATCAAGATAAATGAAAAGAAAAGCACTTTGATGTTTAACTTAAAAAGACTGTTCTAAGTGACAAGGGCAGTTCTATAGATTCAACACAGTTACACAAAATCAACAATTATTTTTGCTTAAATATGTTTCTTTTCAAAACCTTTTGGTAATTCTTGTCATAACTTCATAATGCTAAAACATTTGAATAAGTATTTCTTTAAACTCTATTGATTGATTAATTGATTGGTTTTTGCAAACTACAGTCCTCCGCTCTACCAGCTGAGCTATCGAAGGGAGCACAATTGATTGGTTTTTGGACCATAGCCCTTGGAGCTCAGGGTTTGCTCCTGGCTCTGGATTCAGTAATCTTCCCTGGCAGCCTGGAGAAACATATGGGTGCTGGAAATCAAACCAGTTTCTTCCCAGGCAAGCTGCATGCAGGGCAAATGCCATACCACTTTGCTATCTCTAGGCCTCTTGAATAAGTCTTTTTTGGACCTTACACTTGTAATTTATTTAGATTATTCTGCAAGAGGTGGAAATGTTCAGAATATGTACCAAGTCTCTTTATTTGATGAATAACAAATATCTTCAATATATATGTATAAGTTCTTACCAATGTCAAATCATCTAATTTTCATTAGAGAAAATGAATGAATGGACAGTAGTGATTAAAACACCTATCATACTTCCATTTGGGATTTATTTAAGGATAAA
>PVKC010003460.1:14659-32382 GCA_004027635.1 Crocidura indochinensis | reverse complement strand
AGTATGCGTAGGTTTCCCTCCTCCCCCCACTCCCCAGGGCCCAAGTTGCCAGGCCAGGCCATGAAGGCCAGTCTGGCATGGGGGCATCTCAGTCTCCCGGACTGCGTGTTCAGTCCAGGAGGACTATGGTCAGCTGTCTGCTCAGAGACCCTAACATACCATAAAAAAGAGGGACAGCATTTCTGGCATGTGTGCTCTTCTGGGTCCAACTCCAGGCTCCCTCTCCAGTTTGAAAATGCAAAGGGGAGGAGTTGCCCTCCTCCCCCATCACCCAGGGCCCGAGTTGCCAGGCCAGGCCATGAAGGCCAGTCTGGCGTGGGGGCATCTCAGTCTCCCGGACTGCGTGTTCAGTCCAGGAGGACTATGGTCAGCTGTCTGCTCAGAGACCCTAACATACCATAAAAAAGAGGGACAGCATTCCTGGCATATGCCAATGTTCTATTAGTTAGTATGATCGATCCTAATACAAGGTATTTAAAATACAACAAATATATATTTGTAAGTTGGTGAAATGCAGATGTCAAAGGGAAATTAAATAATGAGAGGGGTAACCACATTTCAGAATGTTCCCTTATTCCTTTCATGTGATTTTTTAACTGCATATTCAGGTAGATCAAGACAAATAAGAACCATGGGAGCTCTTATCCAGCCTCACTAATATAGCTATCTTTGCAGTGTGGAAGTTTGTTTATTTCACTTAGATTTGTTGCGAATAGTCATGCTTCTCGGGTTTAGGCAAAATAATACTTTCCACAGGAAAAGATTCTCCACCTAGGTCTAGTTTCTTTATTTTACTTGCATAAAATAATTGGCTAGGTAAGACCAAAATAATGCAGTGAGTATGGCACTTGCCTTGAATGTAACTTCCCAGATTTGATCACTAGTACCATATATGGTCTTTTGAGCACCATCAGTTCCCTATGGAGCATAAGCCAGGAAAAGCCCCCTGAGCATAATTGGATGGCACCAAAATTCCCACTTTAAATTAAAATTTATATAGGTAAATAGAAAAATTTCTTTAAAGAAAATGGATAAATAGGATGTGTCTAAGAATGAAAATAGTCTTCAAAGCATAGAGAGATCTAATGTAAGCTACACATAAACACATATTATTGGTCCAGTATTGTCTACACACACACACACACACACACACACACACACACACGACATGAATTCTGTTTGTTTGTTTGTTTGGATGTGAGATGCTTCCAACAGTCCTGAGACTATTCCTAGATCTGTGCTCAAAAGTGACCCCTCTTGGTACTTGGGTACACTATCATTTGAACTATGTGAGTTGCATGCATTTGAATTGCCTTAATTCTGTTAGTTTCCCAGACCCCAAGAATTCTCTTAACATGATTAAATACATATTTGTACTGCAGGTGATTTCCTGAGAACAGCCAAGAGAAAGAGCTCTTGAAAGAGCTAAGAAAAACCTACCCCACCCAAATTTTTCTTAAATCTAACCAGGAAAGAGATTTTGAAGTTTGGTGGTCTTTAGTTCAAGGAGTCTGGCAGATGATTGCTCCCTAATTGATTCTAACCTTGAGGATTTTATGCAGATATCAGGTAGAGGATGCCTGGTAAGTTCTTTTATGATCAAGTGAATTTCATTTCTGCAAGATGACTTTATAAATTCCTGAAATTCAAGGCAATGATCTCTGTTATCTGGCTGTCAACATCAGATTTATGATTATGGTATGAATATCTTGCAATTAAAATAAAAAATCTGAGGGGGGTAGGGAGGAAAAAAATAAAAATAAAAAATCTAAATTTGATATGTCATTGCATTTTTTATCTGAATGTTCAGAACCTAACACAATATTTTTTAAAGTTAATTTTGTTATTAAAATTTTGAAGATGAAATAATGATCCTCTGCTGTGACAGTAAGCATATATTATCTAGGAACCCACACATAAATATCTTGAAATTATTTCAGTGTTAGAAGTCATGACAATAACATCCAGAGAATTATCAACAAAAATGCTAATTGTTAAGTTTGATTTAAATTTCCTTTAAAGGGGAATTGATTTTAACAGCCTCATTATGTAAAAAGGAAAGTAATTAAAAGCAATTATATTTCAATACTATGGTAGCAAGCATATTATGAAAGCCTAAATAATACATGTAAAATCAAATTTTGTCCCCACTATTTATCTTGGATGACACAACTTTATTTTTTCTTGTTACTTTTTTTTTATATAATACTGGTTTGTTTTATTTTGCTATTTGGCACTACGTGCAAACATATATGGTGCCTACTTTTCAATTAAAATATCCACATGTGGGGCCCGGAAGATAGCATGGAGGAAAGGCGTTTGCCTTTCATGCAAAAGGTCATCAACTGGATTCCCGGTGCCCCATATGGTACCCCATGCCTGCCAGGAGCAATTTCTGAGCATGGAGCCAGGAGTAACCCCTGAGCACTGCCAGATGTGACCTAAAAACCAAAAACAAAGAAAAGAAAAGAAACAGACAACTGCCACCCACACACCTTTTTTTTAATTGTATTCTCTTTATCTTTTATCTTTTTATTTTTTATCTCTTATCTTTTTTATAGAAGTTAGGGACAGAGATTACTTAATTTTATCACATATTCCAGCATTTTTCTTTAAAAGTAAGAGGAAAGGAATAAAGAAAACTGGGGGCCAGGGTTCAAGTGGTCTCGAATATATTGGCGAGAAATTAATAAGGACGGAATTAAATATCCAAGCCAAAATCAATGATAATAGAATCAAGGGACCTAAACATTAACAACCTAAACTTAATGGGGCATGTTTGTTTTGTTTTTGTTTGGGGGCAACCTTGCAGCATTCAGGGGTTACTCCTGGCTCTGCGCTCAGAAATTAATCATGGCAGGCTCAGAGGACCATATGGGATACTGGATATTGAATCTGGTCTGTCCTGAGTGGACTGTATGCAAGGCACATGCCCTACTGCTGTGCTATCCATATGGCCTTAAAGGGACCTGTTAGACTGGCAAGCCAGGGAACAAAGGGCGGTGGTACAGGTTGCACTCTGGGTCTATTAGTGGAGGGAGATTGACACTAATGGTGCGAAGGGCCCTGACTCATTATATGTCTGAAATTCAACTATAAAGGACTCTGTAGATCACAACAGTTTCAATAAAATAAAATTAAAAAATGAAAAGAATGCAAAAAGAAAAAAAAGAAAAGAAACAGAAAGTTGTCCTCAACCTCACTAGAGGGCTAATACCTCCAGATGGTTCCAGTATGCCTGTGGTGAGGGAAGGGATATGTAAATACCCAGTTCAAGAAGTATTGCTCTATGTGCACAGTATGCCTTACTGGAAGATTTATTATCCATGCCTAATTTTTAAGATAGTTATTAACAATCATGAATCGCAAATGTGATCCTTTCAGTGGTATACTCAGAGAAAGGAAGTTTTTATGTCTGTAATGTTATTTTTTTTGTAATGTTTTTAATCTTCAGAAAAGGAACATGCTGGGGCATTTCTAACCTAGTTTTCACTTAATTATTACATGGATTTTTCTCCTCCAATTACTCAGTCTCAACTGAAAGGTTCATAGTTACCTACACAAATATTTTGTTATAAACTTACTTAAAAGCCTCTGTGTTCCTGTTTTGATTTTACTCACTCTTTCAACAGTCTTTCTCTCCCACACATATGAACACAGCCAAAGAATAATACATAGTTGATAAACATTTTGAAAACAAATTTATTATTTATCTACATCGTCTCAAAATGTTCTTTACATATTACCAATAAATAACTCCTGACTAACAAAGGGAATAATTGGGATAATTAAGATGTTAATAATGTTAAGTGAATTTTTCAGGCTCATTCAATGTCGTATTATGCTTTTATAATTGATTTTATAAAGTTTATAAATATTTTGATTCAATGCAGACTGTATGTTGTATTTTATTGTTTATATAATGAATGGTAACATGTAATTTATGGTATTTTTCAGTGTATTATTGCCAGTAGAGAACTACATTACTGTTTATAGGTATATAGAAATACTAACAATGCTGATTAGGGGATGTTTAGAAAGTTTAGAATAGTGTATATAATAACTATAATAATCATAATAATAGTATATATTTGTTTATAAAGTATTCATTTATAATCAATTTCTAATAATGTACAATAATTAGAATAATATTTAGAATATAAGATATAATTTCAAACATAAGGCCAGGTGTGATCCAAAAACAAAAAAAATTATAACATAAATTTTAGGAAATCTTATAGAATTAAAAACATAAAGATAAAATAAAGAAAATAAATTGAGAGATACTTGAAGTATAGAATGGTAAGAACCAATTGTGTTTAAATGTTCCATAAAGAGAAATAACACATGTTAGAAGAAGGAGGGATAATATCTACCTAAAGAGAACCTAAGACTAGTTGGTTTTATGTTAGCATGGAAATGCATGAGGTTAAGGACATTGACTTCCACTTTGATATCAGTTAAAATTACATTTCACTAAAAAAACTGAGCGTTATTCATAATAATATGCAATTTCTAGGGTGAGCAAGATAGCTTAGTACATAAGGAGCCTGCTTGTTTTGCATACAGCCAAACTAGGTTTGCTTCCCAGCAGCAGGTATGTTCTCTAAGCATTGCCAGAGTAATTCTGATTATATAAGCCAGAAGCAATATCTGAGCACAACTGAGTGTAGCCATCATTAAAGTGAAATAAAATAAAGCGTGTAATTTCTAGGAACTAGAGAGTTTGTATAAAGGATAAATTCCTTGCCTTTGCATCCCATTTTAATCTTCTAAGGACCTGAAAGGAGAAACCGAACACAGAGCTAGGAGTTTCCTCAAAGATTACTGTATATAGCCCCAACCCCACAAAATAAATTGTGTATGTGTCTCAAGCTTAGCATCCCTATCCAACAGATTGACTTCATAAGAATTCTTTTCTTTTTTTTTTTTGGTTTTTGGGTCACACCCGGCAGTGCTCAAGGGGGTTACTTCTGGCAGGCTTGGGGGACCATATAGGATGCCAGGATTCGAACCACCATCCTTCTGCATACAAGGCAAACACCTTACCTCCATGCTATCTCTCGGGCCCCTCCATAAGAATTCTTAATTGATGACATTATCATAGGATAACGTGTGATAATACAGTAAATTGTTTTAATAGTGTGTTTGGAAGATCAGAACTCATGCAACCACCACCTAGTAGAAGTTCAGTAGCTAGTAATTAGATTCAGTGGCTTCTGTTTTTTGTGTGAGCTTTTATCACATATATCCAATCAGGGTGGTAGAAAAATAGTATTTTCTTTACCAATTTAAAAGGCTTTATTCTGGGGAACTAGACTCCAAGAATTTTAAGAATGCAATTGGTAAGAAAGGAGGAATTTTATATTTAAAATCCATTAAAATACAGAAAGATAATTTAACAAAGCAACATAATTGGGAGTCGATAAATCAGAATTTTACAATACAGATCATTATTTGTTCCACTATTTAAAATAATTTATATTCTATAATCACAAGGATCCTTTTCAGTATTACAGAGAAATTTAATACAACACTAAAGTAGAGCAATATATACCAAAGAGTCCTTTTAACATTAGAGATCACTTCTATACATTTTCTAACACATCTGTGACATAAAGAAAATGGGTACATTAGTTTCATTGCACTTAGTATAGGAGTTCTGAGTAGGGTGAGTGTGTGTAAATATTTTATTCTGTTGATTTTTCCAAGGCAGATAACAAGGCCTGCACCTGTGAGACCCGAAGTTTGTTTCTCACTACTGAAGTAAATGGATACAGTACAAAAGGTTGAAAAATAAAAAGAAAGTATATAATAAGTGACTATATATAAATATAGAAAAAGTAAATTCTATTCACTGTTGAAAGAGTTATAACATTTATTCTCCATCAGAAATAAAGATCCTCCAGGGCTCTCAAATTCAATTTACCTGGGAGCCGCAGGAAGCAAAGTCGGGGTGATCCTTGAGTGCAAAGTCAGTAGTAAGCCTTGAACATTGGGGGGTATGACCCAAACAACTAAAAAAAAACAAAACAAGAAAATGTTCCTTTAGGGGAGGGCCACAAAATGTTGTACAGAGGGCCAGAAACAGCCCGTGGGCCGTGAGTTTGAGACCCCTGTGTCTAGACAAAAATAGAGCCTTAGTGGTGATCATTTTCCATTATAGAAATTCCTGAATTATGTGACACATTTTCTAATTTTTCTACCAATTTCTGACTGAAGTAAGCAATCAATAGTACAAGTCTCCTTGGCATTTTTCACTCTATGTGTTCAGATTATCATTACCTTCTTAAATTTTAACTAGGAAATTCCAAATAGCATACCTGGTATAATTTCTATTTTTTTTAAATCCTAAATAAGAAATTTTCTACTTATCTCTTTAATTGTACTGGTAGGCATTTTTTTACATACTTTTCTTTCTATTTGCTTACTTCTTTTGCTTTAGATAAATTCTTTGCAAGAAATTATTCAAACACGATATCATAAGACAGAATGTTTTTATAAAATATACATATTCTGGTGTGTAGAATCAGGAATAATTTCACTCAATGAATCTGATTTAGGTTATCTTCTGAGATTTTAGTCAAGTGTTAGTCATGATATAGTCATCTGAAGTTTTAAACAGGTCTCAAGAATCTGACTCAAATGTTTTCTATTTACTTCTGTAAGTTGGTGGTAGATTGAAGCCATATCAGTTTCCTTGTGATTAAAGAGCTTACTCCCTAAGGAACTAGGATTAGAAAAGAAAGAAGCAGATGCTATAATGCTCTTTTGACCTACTTTTGGAAGCCACACACCATCTCAGTAAACATATCTTGTTATAGGTGAGCTACAAAGAAAAGAGACACTTAAGAAGAAAAATGCTGTCACTAGAGGGAGGACAAAATCATAATCTATGGATACTTTTTTGACATTGCTTCTGCTTTTATATTGCAAACAAATATATAGAGAAAAAATTATGCACAAAAAGGTACTATTTAAATGATACAACATATTTTAGTGTTTTCATGCAGAACATTACAAATTATTATTGATAATGGAAAAATAATATAGTAACTTTAGGGTGACTTTTCTAATTAAGATTGCCTTAAGCAAATCATTCATTTATAATTTGTATAAATATTGCTATGATACACTGAGTGTTTAATAATTAATGTCTCTGTCATCAGTATTTTACAAAAGAAAAAGCTAATAAGTCTTAGGGTTCATTCACCATAATCTAACACTGGGAGAACAGATCTGGAACAGGTTCACTGCACAAAATAAACCAAGCCAAGCATTAGAGGGAAAAGAGAAGGGCTTTCAACTTGGGTGTGGTCAGCTCACTAAAACGAATAGCTTTTTTTGCCATACAATCCACTCCCAAATTGGGGGAGGGTCCAGTAACAGAAAAAAGTACTTATATAGAATTAATAAAATATAGATGGGGTTTTACATTTCAAATGCTTTGGGTGATAGGTGGAGAGAGTGAGGGAGGAAGTCTTTATACTGAAATAAAATAAGGTGTGACCTAACAATCAAGCCTTTTCTGTTTAGTGAACTTAAAATATATGAGTTGGGCCAGATAGATCATTAGAACATGATCTATGCAAGAGGCAGGAACTCTCATAAATGAGAGTTTATAGTAAAGTAATAAAAGTAGTTGTTATTGTGCAGAGGCATATTAAAAGTTGAGATAATGTAAAAAAAAATTTGTTGTCTTTTGGGCCACACCCAAATATTTCAGCTTGCCTAACCCCAGACACTTCTTCTTCAACGATCTGAGAAAAGTAAAAGGCTCCATTTCCTTCATCATCTTTTAGTTAAGGGCTATTGTTGTTAGTAATCACACTAGAGCCCTTGGACTTTCAAGTCCTATGTCATTGTCAGGGTGTCACAAAGCTTGCCCCTATTGCAAGTCATTGCCAGAGTGGCACAAAGCCTGTGTCTTGTTCCCTTATAGCCAGAATGATTTAAAGCCTAACCCTGTTATCAAAGGGAACCAAAATTTATGAATGTGAGGCCAATCTCAGAAGAACAGAAGCTTAAAGGAAGCCAATATGACAAATGTTCAGGTTTAGGACCCATCTGAAACATTTAAATTTTAGATTCCTTATCTCTAAGTGTCAGGAAATACTAACATATTACTTTAATTGGATTCATACATAAAAAGGGGTATATCCATAAAGTACTATTGGTGCACTAGTTGTTATGAGTAGTGTGTTATGACTATGTTGTATTAGATGCCATAATTTCATATCCTTGATACCAAGGTATGATAACATTGTTCCTCAGGAAATACATATAAATATACCTATCCTCTGAAAAAATTCAAGGTAACAATAATGTTCCCCAAGGAATACATATAAGAAAAATACATGTGCCTTCACCCTATTGTTTTCTGATCAAGTCCAAGGTGCTCTGTTGAGAGCAATCAAGAAGGTTGTAGAAGTGTCCTGCGCGCGCGCGCGCACACACACAC
Source organism: Crocidura indochinensis (assembly GCA_004027635.1). Lineage (NCBI taxonomy): Eukaryota > Metazoa > Chordata > Mammalia > Eulipotyphla > Soricidae > Crocidura > Crocidura indochinensis. The sequence continues at coordinate 23,921 of PVKC010003460.1, read as the reverse complement.
ACACACACACACACACACACACACACACACACACACTCACACACACACTAGATTGATCGATTTGTATATCTGACCTATCTAGGGTGGTAAATAGAAATGGGCCATAGTGTTTCATTAATATAAAGTCAGCAAGTTACTCTAGTATCTAGTTCCTAGGAATCACAGCTAGTAAGGGTAGACTTGGCTGTAAAAGCATCATGAATTGCATTGTGTATATATTATTCTGAAACTAATTATTTTCTATATCAATTTTCTATATCCTTGCCTTATACATATAACAAAAATCTTTTCTTTGGATTTTGAGCCACACCTGGTGACGCTCAGGGGTTATTCCTTGCTATGAGCTCAGAAATCACTCCTGGCTTGGGGGATCAAATGGGATGCCGGGGAAACAAACCCCAGTCAGTGCTAGATCAGTTTGCCAAACTAAAATCTTTTTAATAAGTTCCTAACCATTCTTATACTGAGCATCTTGATAAGAGTCTATATAGCATCCAAGTTCTTTTTCCAGAGACTTCTGTAAACAAAGCATTAGAACATTAAAAAAAATAAATATAGGTTCTTCATCTTTAAATTGAGACATCAAGGGGCTGCAAAACACATTATTTAGGGGTGAGATTTTGAGAACAGCTTTTACTCTTTGCATTAGTTACCTTATGTGGATTTATGTTGAAAGAGCTAAAGGCCTTTCTGAGTCTTGGTGGATTTGAAAGGGGGTTACACAACATCATCAATAGCCCCTGAGCACTAACCACTGCTTTGCCCTACTATAAAAACAAAAATAAAAACAAAACAAAAAGATAGCTAAATCATTTACCAGAGATAATTACAGAATAATATATGATTACATGACAATTTGAGAAATAACAAATGTATACTTATATCTAAAGAATTATTTATACCTTCTGTATATTTGATTTAAATTTTTATTATAAATTTATTATAATAAATTGGCAAGTATTCTTTTTTGGTTTATAAACTTTATTATTAAACTGACAATTTTTGCAACAGAAATATTAGAGAATTTTTTATCCAGTATTCATGTTCATGTTCATTAGCAGTGATACTCTTTTTTACTCTACACCAATAGCCAATGAGGACTCCATCTCCTTTACACAGGTAACTGGTGCCCTAAGTTTTTGTGCATTGAATTCTTTCTTGGAGAATGAAAGGAGCATTGAAAGACACTCTACTAAGGAGGAATTAATTTCCCTATAATAACAGAATTACTAAGATTCTGATTTTAACAAAAACTAAAGTTCAGATAGAAAAGTGGAGTGGCTACACTGCTTGCCTTCTCCAGGCTAACCAGTTTTTATCCAGGTGTCATTTATGGTGCTAGCAGTTCTGCATGGAGTGACCCTTTCTCACAGTGGGTGTGGATGCAAAACAGATGGAAAACTGATTAACTGTTATCAACAACAGTCAATTTATTTGCCTCTTAGTTCTGCTGTTTAGCATGGAGAATCATACTTTAATAGGAATTCTTTTTTTACTATTTTGAGGTGTTCTTGGAATATGTTGACCTCATTCACTTAGCATTTTTTCCTTCAATGACCCTGTAGTCTGCAATAATTATCTCCAAAATTTTGAATATTTCCTCTTTTCCTGCAAACCCCATTCTTAATCACATTCTCTCATAGAATACTTTATGGCCTATTGAAATCAGAGTTATATCAAAATCATGTCTCCATTCCTTCAAGGAAAAAGCTGTCTCATTTTCAAACCTTAGAAGAAGTGAATATAAGCAAAATATTATATTTAATGTGAACATATTTGTATTCCCTGTTCCTTCAGCAAGTAAAAGGAAACTAATATTTTTTCTGAGCTCACTTATATTAAAGTGGGTAATTATAACACTACTACTATGAATCATCTGTTGATTATAGAAGTAAAAGTAGAAAAAAAAACCAAAGCTTTAGAGTATCTGTCTAAACTGATTTTCCAAATATTTTAACACTAATATTACCATAGTTTTATCAATTGAATATACTTTGAGCCACTACTTTATATATACACTGTGTTTTTACTGTCAGTTAACCCTGTAAGCTAAAAGTTTTCTTCTCCATTTGGAAAAATTGAGAAAAAATATGAATGTTAACATTTTGACGTAACATTCAAATAAGCTACTTTAAATTTGGGAGCCAGACAGGAAGTACAGTGGTAACAGTGCAGAAGTAGCATACTACTGAGCCTGGTTCTATCTCTAGCATCAAATGCCCCCCCAATTATTGCCAGGGTGACTGGGTAATTCTTAATACTGTGGGTCTTGAGCAGCTCTTCATCCTCAGGCCCTCATATTGAACCACACATATTTGTCTCAGAATTGTTGAAAGGGGTCTCTCATCTTTCTGAGCATGCTTCTATCACCACCCACAGCACTTTCAGTTTTGTGGTTTTTATTGAACCTTAATGTTTACACGTTTATTTCTAATAAAATAGGACATTTATAATGCATCTTCTGCTTTTGAAATAGTTCTTACCATTTCTTCTTTTGTATGTAATTTGATAAATATTTGCTCCTAAAGTGCAAAAATATACACAATTATATTATCTGGTAATCTTGAATTTACTACATAAAACACATTTTTAATTCTGAGAGTAAAGTCTTTAATATAGAGACTTTTTAAATATTTGAAGGTAAAAATAACCAATATATTATATCGTCCAAATTTACTTAAAATCATAAAGTTTTGTGCATTTTAAAAGATGAATTAGACTATGTTTTTGTACCTAACTTCAATTTTTTTCTGATACATATATTTCTATTAAATAATCTTTTTAATTTAAGTCTGGTAGCCTGTTCTCTTTTTCTTCTACCTCTTTTAAATATAGTAAATAATACTGATTTGCAGCAGTTAAGGTAGGTCATCTGTGTTGTTATTCCTCAGTAAGCCCACAAAACTTAGACGTTAATCATCAATTTCTGAAAACACTCAGCAGTGTTTCAGTGATATTTCCAAATGTTTAACAGCATTAGATAGTGGTTGGGATGATTATGAGTAGTGTTCACAAATACAATCCTAGGATTTATGTGCCACTGAAATTTCCTTTTTCTGCATCTAAAATGCCCTGAATTGTAAAACAGCCCATTATTTTATAGAGTTCTACAAAAGGAATAAAAACTAAATTATTCTATTGGTTATGCATCTTGATTTTAGAGATGTTAACATTTGAAAAACAACATATGGTAAACACATGTAGCAATAATTGTTACTATTGGCAGATATATGAAGTAGCATTTATGAGTAAATCAAATAGGCATAAGCACCAAAGGCTGCTAGAGCTGGTTAATTCTTTTTGGAGATGGTTTTGATCATTCTAATGCAAAAATAATATTATTCTAATGTTTGACTATACCATTCTTTAAAAATAGGAAATAGTAGGGACTTTTCAGAAATTGTAGAACCAAATCAGAACATTTTCTCTCTGTCCAACACATTCAGGTATATATTAAGCAATGAAAAATATATTTCTGACATTATAAATTCACATTATGACACAATATATAAAACTCTTATTATTTTGTTATACTGGGAATAATATAAAATTCTATAACAGCATGTAGTTTATGCTTCTAATTTCATATATGTTTTAAAATTAGATATATAACTTGATATTTATCCCCCCCACTTTACTGTAAAAGTATCTTACAGAGCTTTTATTGTGAAATATTCAGTATTTTATAAGCACAATATAATGTCTTATGCAAATAGTGATATCTTAATTTCATTTTTGTTTATAGACTCTTCTTGCTTTCTTGCTATAATGTGTATTTTCAATCTATGTTGAATAGAAATGATTGGGTAGCTTTGTATTGTCCCTGATAGTAAAGTTGTTCAGTTTTCCATTAATGAGTATGATGTTTTCTATGTGGTAAATTACTTTAACTATGCTGAAGAAAATTCCCTCAAAGGTTTGGGTGACCATATAGGATGCCGGGATTCTAACCTCTTCCTATCCTGGGTAGTCTGCTTGCAAGGCAAATGCTCTAATGCTATTCTATCTCTAAGGTCCCAAGATGAATATTTTTGTTTTGTTTTGTTTTTATTTTTTGGGCCACACCCGGTGACGCTCAGGGCTTACTCCTGGCTATGCGCTCAGAAGTCGCTCTTGGCAGGCACGGGGGACCATATGGGGAACCAGGGGATCGAACCGCAGTCCGTCCTAGGCTAGCGCAGGCAGGCAGGCACCTTACCTCCAGCGCCACAGCCCGGCCCCCCAAGATGAATATTTTTAAAATGTTTTTCACAGTTGAGTTTCAGGAAATCAATTACCTGGGTATCACTTTAAGAAAAAAGGAGAAAATCAATAATACTATAAATTACTACAAAAGGGAAAAAGTAGATATAAGTGCATAGAAACATAAACAGCATGCATGAATTAGGAGGATTATAACATGACAATTTTGCAATACACAGATTCAATACAAATCTAGTGTACCCATACTATCCTTTAAACTCACAGATCAAATACTGTAGAAGCGTATATGAGGTAATAATTCCACATATTCCTTATATTCAAAAAATTCTAGAAAAACAGAATGCATTTCTTTCCTGATGTTTCAACTATATGGTAAATCTGTAATAATATAAGCAGTTTCGAAGTGCTCTAAGAGCAATAGGATAAAATTGAGATTCCAGAGACAGATCCTCATCTATGGATAATTAATACCTGATAAAGGTGCAAAAAAAATAAACCTCAATAAAGAATCAAAAGTATAAGTCAGAGCAAGGAAACCCTCTTCAACAAATAGTGTTGGGGGTATTAATTGGTAACAATAAAAAATAAGTCAATTCATATTTTTCCTAAAAACATGTACAAAACAAAACTCAGTATGTTTAAGGACCTGATATCCAATTTGAATCTATAGATTTTACCTAGAAAACATAAATAAAATACTTTGTGACATAAAGTGACTTCTGTGATTCAATGTTATTGACTAAACAAAGATAAATAAAACTACATCAAACTGAGATGATGAGTAGAATAAGATAACACCATAACAGATTTTATGACTGCTACTCTTTTCCAAATAAGGCTAGATTCTGACAATGGTGAAATTTTATATGTTCTTTGAATGGCTTTCTAGTGTCTATGGGAAAAACAGTTTCCAAATAAATCCTACCTTCCTGAAGTTTTATATTTCTTTTCTTAGAGGAATAGAAAGAAAGAGGGAGAGAGATAGGAGAAAGAGTGAAAGGGATAGAGATGAGAGAGGGATAGAAAAAAGAGAGAGGGAGAGAGAAGAAAAAGAAAGAGGTAAAGAGAAGAAAGAGAGGGAATGAGAGGAGATAGGAGAGAGGAGAAATAGAGAGGGAGACAAAAAAGAAATAGAGAGGGAGACAGAAAGGATAAAATGAGAGGAGGATAGAGATGGAGGTAGAGAGACATGGGTAAAGAGTGACATAGATGCAGATTGTTGGGAGGATATTAGGGAAACAGGAAATTGTTGACAGAATATGAACACTAGTAAAGGGTTGGATGTTGGAAAATTGTATGAGATAAACTCAATCAGCAGGTTTTCTTTTTAACTCTATCTCACAGTAATTCAATATAATTTAAATAAAATAAAAGATATCCCACAGACTAGGAAAGAATAATTGACTATCACTCATCTGATAAAATGTTGGTATCTGCCCTATATAGTACACAGTAGTAATGTTCATAATAAACATACAATAAACCCCTCTAAAATGGAGTGGAGAGATGAGCAGAAACTTTCTTAAAGAAGAAATGTAGTTATGGGGCCAGGGAGATAGCATGGAGGTAAGGAGTTTGCCTTTCATGCAAATGGTCATCGGTTCGAATCCCGGTGCCCCATATGGTCCCCCGTGGCTGCCAGGAGCAATTTCTGAGCATGGAGCCAGGAGTAACCCCTGAGCACTGCCGGGTGTGACCCAAAAAACAAAAAACAAAAAACAAAAAAAAAGAAAAGAAAAAGAAAAAGAAAAGTAGCCTGAAACAAAATGTGGTGCTCGAATACTGCTAACAATTTTCAGAATGGGTAGAGATAATTATCTGATACTCAGGATGAGAGAGAACTGTGACTCCAAACTATATGTGATGTAAAATAAAAAAATTGCTATAAGTACTAATTAAAACATAAAAAACAATCTATTCCTTGAGTTTTCACATTCTTAGTTTTTTTCATTAAAGATCATTATAAGTAATAATTACATTTATCCTAGTAGTGAAAATTTATCATTTTAATTTAATATCAAATGTGTACCTGTCAAACAAACATGAACTTCCATGTTACTTTTTTTTTAAGCTTACCAATTAGTGTAACTGACAACTTGGACAAATATTGATATGTCACTTATATGAATGATTAGAAGCTTTTTATGAATGCCACCACTAATATTTTGAAGTTATCATTGCCCATAACATAGATACAACAGAAAAGACATCTAAAATTGTGATGTTTAGAATAATTTGGAAAGTTATTTTTAAAGAAAATGGTACATAATCTTTTAGATATAAAATATATTGATCTACTAATTTTTGCAAAGCCCCATAAACTTGTATTTTATATATGTAATACTAAAAATTATTATATTTACTACTGCTTCCAGATTTTGAAATTCTAATGAGGAATAAAACTGCATTTAGAGGGATATTTTGAAGTTTATATTATTTGTGTGATAATTTAAAAAAAAGTTCTTAAATACTAAAAATTAAGTAAATCTGTCCCCTCTATTTAAGACTATTTTCTTCCTAAAAATTTATCCACTGGTATTATTATTTTTATTAAGATATTCAGTTGTATCTTATCTATTTATTAAGTATTTGAAATATGTTAGGCTTCATTACTTTTTTTTAAATCTTCTTTTCCGTATACCTAAAAGAATTGTATGCCTAAGATGATAAGCTTGAGAATTTTGAGAGAACATAGTTTTTTTTCTTTTAAAAGATATGCACATTATTTGCATTTTTATAAATGGCTAAAAGCTATCAATTTTTCCAAAAATAGTTCCTGATAACCTTTATTAAAATGTGCATTCATTACATAAAATTTGCATGTTTTATAAAATAATATGTGTTCTAAAATGTATTGGCATAAAATTCTAGAAATTTTCATGTCTGATAAATAATGGATAGCTCAATTTGGTATTTAAAGAGTTATGCACTGTAAGTTGTCACTACTAAGATTAATTATAATACGTTAGGGTTGTTAGACTAGAAATATTTTAATTGACTTACTATTCTTGTAGGTTTCTTTAAAATTTAAAGTGTGGTAATATCTCTTCTATATAAAAAAAGAAGTTTTAGATTCATTTCTAAATAAATTAAAAAGATCCTCATATTTATTCTTCCTCACTTTATAAACTATACAAAATATGTGTCATTTACTTAACTAATAAAGTAAAAATGCTATGATTTAAATTAACTTACACCATTTCTTATCTCTGTCTTGAGGCATATTTATTATTCTCATCAACATTCCTATGTGTGTAATAATGGTCATCATAATATTCTGATTGGAATATTCAGAGATCCAATGAGAAGACTTCCATGCACTTAACAGCTTCTAATATATTATGTATGTTAAGTAAATGTTTGTTACTATTAGTTCAATTCAACCACTAAGATTATTAAGGTACATTATAACAAAGCTGAGAGCAGAAATCAATGAAATGGAAACCCAAAAAACAATCCGAAAGATCAACAAAGCAGAAGTTGGTTCTTTGAAAAAATAAACAAGATTGAGAGATCACTAGCAAAACTAACAAAGAAAGAGAGAGAGAAAAACTTGATAACTCGTATCAGGAATGAAAAAGGAGAGATCACTACTGATATGGCAGAGATTCAAAGGGTAATCAGAAACTACTTTGAGAAGCTCTACGCCACTAAAAAATGAGAACCTGGAAGAAATGGATAAATTCTTGAACTCTTACAATCTTCCACCGTTGAAGGAAGAAGATGTAGCATATCTAAACACCCCCATCACTATTGATGAAATTAAAACGGTAATCAAAGGTCTGCCCAAAAACAAAAGCCCAGACCCAGATGGATTCACTAATGAATTCTTTCAAACTTTCCATGAGGAACTACTACCAATCCTGGCAAGACTCTTTCATGAAATCAAAAAAACGGAAATGCTTCCAAGTACATTGTTAATATAATATTTTTTATCTCTGAAATTAAATTAAAATAAGCTATCTATGTTTATTTAAACTCAATTTAAAGAATATTTTGTCATTACTACTAGGGGAAAACTACATTTATACTATGCAGCTGTTAGGAAACATGAAGTAATGAAATTTGCCTACACATGGATGGTTATGGAGACTATTATGATAAGTGAAATGAGTCAGAGGAGGAGATATAGACAAAGAATAGTCTCACACATCTGTGGGATTTAAGAAAAATAAAAATATCATTATCGTAATAATACCCAGAAACAATAGAGATGAGGGCCATAAGAAACAGCACATGATATAAAATGTACTACAAAGAATGCTGAGTACTTTTAGGAAAAAAACTGCTCTGACATCTACCATGAAAATGATAGAGAGAAAAATGGAATTCCTATCCTGAAAACAGGCAGGGGGTAGGGGGGGGAGTGAAATGGGGTACATTGGTGGCAAGAATGTTACACTGGTGAAGGGTAGTGTACATTCGATGGCTGAAACCCAACTATGAATATTTTTGTAACCATGGTGCTAAAATAAAGAAATTATTATTTATAACCACATACATACATAGAACACTTCTATTCTAATGGTTTAGAATATAGAGAAATTATACAAAATAAAAAAAACTTAGCAGGGGCCAAAGTGATAGCACAGCAATAAGACATTTGCCTTGCACGCAACCAACACAGGATGGACAGTGGTTCAAATCCCGCATCTCATACGGTCCCCCAAGCCTGCCACGGTGATATCTGAGTACAGAGTCAGGAGTAATCCCTGAGAACCGTTGAGTGTGACCCAAAAATCAAAAACAAAACAGACAAGCAAAAAGCTTAGCAATTATAAAAAGAGTTAAATAAAATATGATGAAGTCATTCAAATTTATTTATTTACACTGCATTTATTATATTTCATTGTATATTATTATATAAATATATATCATGTTACATATAATATATATCTGTGATTTACAAAACTGCCAATGATAGTATTTCATGCATACAGACAATGTACCAATGTCATGCTCTCCACAAAAGTGTCATCCTCTTCCATTGTGTATCAGGAGCTCATTTCCATTTCCCCTAGGTCAGTTCTATAAAAATCTCAGGTTCTGTGGTCTTTAG
>PVKC010003460.1:0-14559 GCA_004027635.1 Crocidura indochinensis | reverse complement strand
AACAATATATGTGAACATTTATCACTTGGTGACAGTGATACTCATTTGCCTTTAACATTTCATCAGGAGAATTTTGAAAGTGTTTCATTGTAAAACTCAAGTATTTTTTATATCATGGAAATCATTTTCATATGTGATAACTCCTTCCTAAGAGTTAAATATCATTCATTAATAGCTAAAATATCATGCAATCTTTCCTTAAATTGCTACAGGAAACCACAGAAACAATTTATACAGACATCTACCAAAAAATAGATCTTCCAGCACAACATTGTTAAGGCAGCTATAATAGAGTCAATAGATTATAGTTTTTCTATATCAACTTATGTAGATAAAAACTTGCCTATATACCATTCTAAATGACATTGTTAAAGGATTTATAGACCCCAATTATTTCTTCAATTAGAAGAGATTGAATCTTTTGTTTGCATTTTTCTATATGAATGTTATTTAAGCAGAAGTCTTCCAAATACCACGGAAACCTGAACGGAGTCTATAGTTAGTCCCATGACAATATACACCGAGGGTGTAGAGACCCTGTTCATATTAGGCCAATTCGAATGAACCCCATTATTTACTGTGCCTGGGCGGAGGGGAAAAAACACAAAACAATTTTTTAATATATCTATCTAGGTTTTGTCAATCTCTTCATTTTGGTATGGTTACTGAAGTTGTTGTCTCTATATTTACTTGTTTGTTCTTTTCTTTTTCTTTAGGTGCTTTGCCATGTTTAATTTTTTTGTTGTTTTATTTTTTGTTTTATCTCAACACCATGGCTTTTATGAGGTGCTTATCTTTATTGTTGGAGTGCTCACTGGATATTTTATTTGACACTTCTTTTTGTACTGTTGAGGTGTTTCACCTTCTTTCTCCCCTTCATCGCTCAAACCGATGATGAGAGCCTCTAGAAGGACTCTGCCCATTTTAGACGTATTTGATTTTTACCTCAGTTTATCACTTCTCTCTTCTTCAAACAAAACCACGTAATTGGAACTATCTAATACCGAGTCCCAGTTAGAGGAGGAAACAAGGGAGATACCAAGACCAAAACAGGTGTAGGATCACTAAGTAGTAAGCTAGGCTCAGAGGGGACCACGTATTCTAGCAGCCCCGGGCGTGAGGGAGGGGGATATGGGAGGTAGGAAGGGAGCGGAGGTGTAGGAAGGATAATTCAATGATCGGAATCCCCCTATATTATATAATAAAATATATTGTCAACAATATGTAAGCCTCTATGATAAAAATAAAAATTATATAAGAAAAGATAAATAACTACACTAACAACTATCATGACAGTGAAAGTGAATGAGAAATAGAATACTTGTCTTGAATACATGTAGGTGAGGAAAATGAAGATATTGGTAGTGGGAAGGTTGCACTGGTGATAGGGGGGAGTGTGTTCTTTTATATAAATAAAACCCAACTACAAACATGTTTGTAATCATGGTGTTTAAATAAAAATATTATCTAAAAATTAAAAAAAGAATGTTATTTATCTAGATATCAGTAAATGCATAAGATTAATAAATATGTGTTATATATTTGTACATCAAAATGACAAAACCGTTGAGAAGAAATTAATTGCTAAATTTGATTACACATAAGAGTGACCAAATAGTTTTATTTAAAAGAATAGTAGCCTAGATTTTGGCTAAACATACTTTAAAATGTTAGGTGGTGATATTTATATTATGAGAACATATATACTAAGTAATAACTAAAATATACAAATAAATCAGAATATAGTATGTATAATTACATGTTTATAAACATTAATTCATGACACTGTTACATTTAAATAGCAGATATTTTTTCTAAACTAACTTGAAAAATACATTTTGCATGCACTGTGTCCACTAATACTCTCAGAGACTATGAACAGATAATAAACATTCTTTACTTATTTTATCATCACTGCAGTAAAGAACCCAAATTAGAGCAATTAATATTAAATTAAAATAGTTTTGTGTTAAGTTTATAGTTGACTATATTTCATATAAATAATGTGTTTTAATGCTGTCCATTAATTACTGTAGAAAAATAATTATAATAATATGACAATAATTTGTTACAAACTTGAGTTAAAATGTAATACCAATGTTAACAGGATTTTTTATTGTATTTTTTAGGTCTCAGGGTGGAGAACTTTTTCTTTGAATTCCTATCCCATGAACTTAAGGTAATATTTTAATAAAAATAATAATAGTGATCAATTTTAGAAATTTTTTGGATTACATTTGCGTTATTGTATAGCATAGTATAAATTAAATAGGCTAGTAAAAAATTCTCAAAACCTGATACTTTATGGTGATTTTTTTATAAATGTTCAATTTAGTATGAAATACTTACTATAAAGTATTTGTTTGGGACTAGATTATAGGGTTATAGTCATTTGATATGTTTCTGAAAGGTTTCTAAATGAATTTTAAGTCTCTTTTCACAAAAGAAAGGATTTTTATTGTTATAGAAAGTTCTTTAGCATGAATGACAATTTTATATGCTATTAATTTTAGTGAGGTATATTTGATGTCAGTAATTGAAGCAATTAGTTACTGAAGGAAAATTTATTTTATCTCTGTCAATACATATCAAATTTAGGTTCTGTGAAAGTTTGATCTTAGTTTTATAACATTGAAAATGGTATATGGGAAATACTGAAGAAATAGAAAATATTAGATATAACCAGTATCTTGTTAGGTGATCGTTTATTATTGCTTGTTTATTATTAAATTAAAATGCATTTAATAACATTTAATATATCTGATTTTTACTGATAACTTATTACACATAGCATGTGTCATATGTTTGTACATATATGTTATATGTGTTAGTTATATGAATATATGTTGCTTTAATAGACACTTGCTATAGACATATTGACTTCTGTGAATATGCTGCAGTTAATTTCAGTAAAATAATTTTTAGTTATTCTCTTGTAATAGTAACCATGATATTGAACTTATAGTCGGCATAATCAGGGCAAATAATATGGCCATTTCTAATTCACATTCTATATCTGGGAAAAAAGTACCATTCTTGAAGACATAAAGGCAGTTGACTACAATGCCTACTGCTATCCGGCATTATTGAAAAATACCTTGGGGAAGTTACTAAAGAACAATAGGACATGACTAGCTCTAAGATATATTTTGGGGTTATTAATATCTTAAAAACAAAACACAAATATTCAAAAAGGTATCATAAAAAGCAAAGAGACATTTCTCGGCCCTTCTGAGAGCTAAGAGACATTTTGCTGCTCTTCTGGGAACACTTTACCGGTCATGAAAGAAAATATTATAAAATACATTATTTATTTGCATAGAACAAAAATATTATTTCAAAAAGTATATTTAAATATTGGAGCATCGAATTAACAAATATTGATGAGAAAACATTTCACATAAAAAGTTAATGCCTGGTGGTACTAAGAACTGAAACCAGAACCTCAACATGTGACACATGTTGTCAGAATTCTGCACTATATGATCTCTGACATTTCTCAAATCTGACTTCAACTTATATAATGTCGCTTAATGTTTTCTAAGGGGATTTTAATGTCTAATAATTTTCATACACCTAGGAACATAACAAATAGAAAGATGTCTGCTTATATATTTAAAAATAGTCTCAATAAATTGCCACAAAATGAGTACATCTTTTCATTATAATATTTTAATATGAAAATAAATAATGGGGTTTGTATACCAGTTGAAGTCTCCATTTTATATGGCTTTCCAGTAATAGACTCACAGATCATAAATGCCTTAATTTCTAAAAAATATTCTTTGCTTCCTGTTCTATCTGTTTTTATATATTAAAATTAATATTACATAACTGCTTTATTTCTATTGATCAATATGATATTTGGGAAATTGTGTACAGAAGAAAATCATTCATTTAATTGCTGTTCTGTGTTCAAATTTTAGTAAATGTTATTGCATTTAGGGAACATCCCAATTTTGGCTACTTTGAATAATGCTTGTACAGACATATGGAAGATGTCTTCTAGATACTATAAATACATATTTTTGCTCTAATAGATGCTGCCAATTTATCAAAGTTGGCTATATCAAATTTACCAAGATGAAACGAGGATTACTTTGATCTTTACATGCTAATCCTATTTTGCTACTTTACTGCATAAACAGTGATATTTTGATCGTATAATTCAAAGATTAAATGTACTAACACAATTTTTGAATGTGATTTTGAACACATTTCTCAGCTGTTCATTTTTGGAAGTATGTTAATTTTTTGCATCTTTTTTATACTTATGGTTTCCTTTGTAATTATCTGAATGTTTCTCGATTACTCTGTGGCAAGCCTACAGTTATATTCTAGACTGGTTCCAAAAATTTGAGGTTACTGAGGTTATTTTAAAAAATGCTATAATAAAATAAAATATTGATACTACATATATTAGAAAAAAGTTGAAAAATAAAGGTTTTATCTTTTACTTGTGGAGAGATCATTGTTAAACAGGCAATTACTTGTACAGCTTTGAATATTTTATTGTAAATTAAAACAATATGAATTTTCTCATTGTTTTGAAGATGTCTTTTGATAAAAAGAGCACTTAATTTTATTTATTCTAGTTTAGTATGTATTATGCATTTTTGACTCACAATAAAATCAATTATTTTAAAATAAAAAGTTCAATAGTTTAGAATGCACATATATATTGTAGGATGGTTTTGTTTTGATACTTTAATTTTTGGTTTTGGTTTATCCTCAGCTGTGTTTAGGGCTTAGTCTTCATTTGGCAATCAAGGATCACTCCTGGTGGAGCACAGGATACCATATGTAGTGCCTTGGACCTATCCCTGCTCAGCCACAAACAATCTTTTCATGTTTTCTTTTAATCTTTTTCCTCATGTACCTGTCTTTTCATTGACTCCAACTTAATTCATGACATAAACAATTGTCATGTAAGTCCATATTGAAAAATATGTTGCTGTTCGCAATTATTTCCTATTTCTTATATATTTGTAATTGTGATCTGAGGAAAAAGTAGACTTGATATTTAAAGGTTTTAAACTAAAAAATGGTTGATAATTTATTTAATCATATATTGGAAGCCATGGGCTTCTTAACAGAGCCTTTTATTTATTTGATTTCTAATTAGCAAATAATGATAAAATAGTATGTTTCTTATTAAAATAAATTTGGTGATTTTTCACTTTTAGTAAATCATCAATCTCCAGCACACATTTTAAAGCAAGAATGAAAAAACTGAAGCATAGTCTTTTGCTTTAAAGACAGGCCCAAATAATACAGCATTATTTACTGTATTTACTCTTAGTCATCCTAAATGCCTAAATGGTTTACTTTCCTTGAAATGAATCACAGTTTACACAAATAAATGTTTCAGAATTAAGTATATGAAGTTACCCTGAAAAAACATGAGAATTAATAAATACATAATATAAAAACTATATAAACAAATAAACTATTTTTATTTCCAAACAAAACATGGAAATAAAACAGTGTTCATGTTGATATGCTTTTATTAATTTTCACAGAAGTGTTAGAATCAGTCAGCAAGTTATGTTGAAAGTTATGCAATTAATTTTTACATGAAGAGAAATGCTTGGAACAAAATAATTGCAAAATGTATATCATCATGCCTAATGTAAACCCAAAATTTAAAACTAATTGTAAACAATAAATTTCTAACTTGATAATTTTGTACAAGGCTAAAAAATATAGATTGAAAAAATATTTCCCACTCCCTGAAAAATAAGAATATTTTTTAGGTCCTGGTACAATATATACTGATAGCATCTGTTCTTTAAATTTTGTTTTATATAAAAACTGCATAATATGAACTATAAAATAGAAAAATGCAAATTTTAGTATTATTTGATTCATTAGATTAATCCCTTTACTTGTATTATTTTCCAACTATTCTCTCACCTCCATATGTGTTTCTTCCCTCCCCTCTTTGTGTTTCCCCTCCTCACTGGAACATATGTTTATAAAGAAGTCATTCTATGTTGTTGAAAGGCAGCTAACTTGCATTACAGTGATTGAACAAAGACTTGGGAATTTTTATTAATTTCAAATTCTAATAAAAGCACATAATAAAAACAGTATACAAGAAGTATAGATCAGAATTAAGCAACTGATTTCAAAGCAAAACTATTCACAAACTAATTGGCCAAGATAGAAGTAGGATATAAATTCTAGAGAAATAATATGTCTATTTCATGAATATCTTTCTCAGTGTGTGATTTGAATTTTTTGGTTCTTCAAATAAAAACCAAGTGAGGAATAAGAATATAAATACATACAAGGAATTCTGAGATTATTTAAACCCAAAAGTCTTGCTATCATTTTGTACTACCTTATTTTCTTAAATTGATGCTTGTATACAAATATGGGTTGAAATTGTAAAGATCTATGAAATGAAGCTGTAGTTATTTGGGAGGGGGAGTGGGGCACACCCGGCGGTGCTCAGGCGTTACTGCTGGCTATCTGCTCAGAAATAGCTCCTGGCAGGCACCAGGGACCATATGGGACTCCAGGATTTGAACCAATCACCTTAGGTCCTGGGTTGGCTGCTTGCAAGGCAAATGCTGCCGTGCTATCTCTCTGGCCACTCTATTTAAAATATTTTTAATTTGGGTCAGAGTAGTGTGCAAGCAGAAAGACCTTTGCTTTACATGAGCTTATGGACCACGATTCGTTTGTTTGATCCCCCAGTGTCCCATATGGTCCCCCGAGCCAGGAGCAATTTCTGAACATATAGCCAGAAGTAACCCCTTGGCGTCACTTGGGTGTGGCCCAAAAGATATGTTTAATTGACTTGAGATATATTTGCAATTGAAAAATTAGTGTAGATGGAGTCAAGACAACAGTGTGAAGGTGATGCAAAGCTGCATGTTCTTTAATAAGTAAACAAAGTGGGGCCTGAGTGGTGGCACAGAATTAGGCCATTTGCCTTACACACGATTGACCCAGGAACGGACCTCGGTTTGATCCCACGACGTCCCATATGGTCCACTAAGCCAGGAGCATTTTCCGAGAACATAGTAAAGAGTAACCTATTAGCTTCACCAGGTGTGATCCCAAAACAAAACAAAACAAACAAAAACAGTAAACAAAGAGGGAGAAAGAGAGCTTGTTTTAGAGATCAAATAATTTGTAAATAGCTTCTCAGACCTGAATGGTGCAAAAGTAAAAAGTATGTAGGAGGAGAAATTTGTTGGAATAAGTAGAAATTTATTGAAACTTAAATGGAAAGTTTCCTATAAAGATAATTTTATTTAGATTATCTTTTAGGAAATATTTTCTATTTAAAATCATGTAAAGAAGTTTTTAGTTTTGTTTTGTTTTGGAAAATTCTTATCACAATTTGATGGAGGCTTATAAAAGATAAATGGAAGAAGTATTTTTCTAATCTGGGTAGCTTGAAAAGATATTTCTGAAGACATATCATGTTTTTGCAATAGAGTTAAAAACAACAAAACAAAGGGTTTTATTTGCCAATTTTTACATTTCTTTGACTGATGGTAGAAAAAAAACATGCCAAAAATTGTTTTTACGCTGTGTAACAAATACTTCCTAGCTTCATTTAATTACATGAATATACAATTTTAATCTTTGTGCAATAGCATATCTGACCAATATTTAGACATATTTAACCTAAATATTTTACCTGAAAATATTTATATTTAGTTCAATGAAACCTTATTAGTCCAATTTACATAAAATATTTTATAATTTAATAAATATACATATATCTTGATAACTTCTATGAAAATAAAATACAATCATGAAAACACAACAGAAATTTAAATATTTTATTTGGTTTTTGAGCCAGGAGGCACTCAGGGATTACTCCTGACTTTGCACTCAGAAATATCCTGGCAGACTCAAGGAACCAAACGGGATGCCTAGGATTGACCCCAAGTTCATCCCTGATTGGCAGCGTGCAAGGCAAATGCCCTACTGTTGTGCTATCACTCTTGTCCTAAAATATGATCAGTATATGATAACAATCTTTAATAAAGAAAAAAAATGTAGCCATCAATCATTTGGTCTTTCATTCCAAAAGCTCCTCAGGAATCATAACTATGGTTGTTTGATCTCTGGCAGATAATATGGTCTCCTAAGCACAAAACTCAAAAGATACTACCAGGAGATACCCCAAGCTTAAAACCAGTATTAAACTTTGAAAACAACCATTTTGTTTCATTATCCATTCTTTGTCTATGATATTAATCTTAAGGAGATTCTTTATATAGCACTTCTATGTTTATCCCATAATTTTATTTGTGATTTAAAATCAATCACCTATATCAAATGTATACTTATTAACTAACACAATGAGCATTTGTGGTTTAAAGGCTCAGGTTTTTTAGCACAAAATTTTCTTAAAAACTGAAAATATTTCTCTTTATGATTTCATCTATATACTATAATATATACTATAATAGGTTTCAAAATTAAGTTTAAAAAAAAAAGAAAAAAGAGCCATTTACTTGTAGTAACCAGTGCTAAGGAATGGATAAAATTTGAAGTATAGATCTAAATCACAAAAGCAGAGTTAAGTATAGACTCTGGAAAATATATTCGTGGATAAAGTACTTTCACCATCATCTCTGTCCAGGCTACATATTTAAGTGGAATTAATTCCATTTCCCACTTTTTCTTTTATCCAATTTAGAAGACAGCTTGCCAGTTATGATTAAGACTCTTACATCAGAAGTGCTGAAGCTAAAGAAACTGGACTGTTGCTTACGCATAATGATTTCAATTAGTTGTGATTTTTTCCTAAAAGCATTTTTGAGATTAACCTTATTAAAACACTGATTTTAGGGCTTAAAGATATAGAAGACTGGGAAAAGAAATTTCCTTACATATAGTTAGCTTGACTTGGCTTTGCTTCCAGGTACAACATATGGTCCCCTGAACCTTACAGAAAGTTTTCCTGGAGTACCACAAGGTCAGGTCAACAAGACAGAAAGAGAAATAAATAAAATGATACCAGATTTCAGTTAACCTGATAAACAGATTATCTCATGTAGGATCAGGAGAAAAGAGTTGAAATGACCCTTTGATCAAAGATTCTAAGTTATCTAAGCATTCTAAGTATAAAGGAGGTTAATAACTAACCATTTAGAAAACTGTTTTTTAGAAGTAGAATAAAAAATTACTTTCATATAAACAGTAAAGTGTCCTTAGTTAAAAGGAGGGTTCTATATTTGGTGCAGAATGCACAGAAATATAAAGGAAGTAATATAAAGGAAGTATAAAGGTATATAGCTAAAATTAAACATATTTTTGTTTAGTCATTACAAATAGGTTCACAAGTATCCCAGGAATCAGAACTTATATATGCCAACTCTTGTTTGATCCTAACCATGATGTGGTCCCCTGAGCATTACCAAGTGTGGTCCTTGTGGACTTTGAGCACCACTAGAGTGACCATCCTGGTCCTCAACACCATAGTGACCAAATGGCACCACATGATCAGATCACGGCATTGAAACACATGGTCTTGTTGTTGTAATTATCATGAGAAGAAATCCCTAGGCCTCTTGAAATATCAAATATCCATGTTGACCTGTCAAATATCCATGATATTTTATTTTTTTAAATTTTTTAATTTTTTTAATTTGTCACAACCAGTGTTTTCTCAGTACTTAGAATCACTGATGGTGGAACTTGGAGAAACATAAGTGGTTCTGGAGATTGAGCCAAGATTGACTATGTGCAAAAAAATAAAAATAAAAAATAAAAAGAGCTTTACCTGATGTACTTTCTCTGTGGCCCATGAGAGATACTCTAACCTACATTTCAAAAAATTAAAATATGGCTCAAATATACAAAAAAACTCCCAATTTACCAACATATTAAATATTGGGCATCACATAATTTCCATTAAATCATGGTAGAAGGAATGAGAAAGTTAGGGGAAAATATCTAATCAATAATCCAGAATTAACTAACAAAATTTTGGTTTAATTTTCCTTTTTTAGACGCAAATAAAATATTTATGCTAGACCGAGAGAGAGAAATATCAAATGATATTGAACCAATGTACTCATATCCCAATGCAGATGTCAAACCATGTTCATTGGGCCTGGAAAATAATGATTATCAAATTGTTTACAATATTCAGACTGCTACTAGTGCTCCCAGAAGGGCATTCTCAACACAACATTCTATACTTTGTTTTTTGTATTAAATCTATACATATTACTAATATATGTATATAAATATGTATATATATAATATAATAGCTATTAATGGTTGTACCATTTTTGATTTTCAGAAAATTTTATAAAAAGTTATTTTTATTTGGGATCTAACTTTGATTTATGTTTACATAATGAGTAAAACTTTCATTTACTTAGCCAATTATAATGA
The DNA here is from genome assembly GCA_004027635.1 of Crocidura indochinensis. NCBI lineage: Eukaryota > Metazoa > Chordata > Mammalia > Eulipotyphla > Soricidae > Crocidura > Crocidura indochinensis. The sequence continues at coordinate 4,182 of PVKC010003460.1, read as the reverse complement.
GTCAATTTCAGTTCATGGAACATTAGTTTAAATCATCTGTCCCTAAACTAAGAAATTTAAAAAAAGGAGGGGGGCATTTTCTATTTCATGAATTCAGAAATAAGCTTTCAGGAATTCACATTTTTTTTATTCTTTTGAGCATTTAATGACATTAGAAGGTTATTTCACCTATAAATATATAATGCCTTTTCTATGAAATGAGAAAAATGCAAACACACTGTCATGGTCAGAATGAATCCATGGTAAATTTTTATCTTGTCTAGTTTACTTACCTCCTGGAATTCCTTATTTCTTTTTCCTCTTCTCTGCTATTAGGTGCTATGTTATCACTGCCTAAGGATTACCATTTTGAATGAAAGGCATTCAAGTGTGATAACCCTCAAGAATATTTACATCTTAATTGAAAAATATGAAACACACTCATAAAAATCCTTCAAGTTGAAGAATTTTAAGGGTCTTGGGAGATAGAACAGAGGTTGTTCTGCATGCAACCAACCCTGGTTTGAATTGTTGTCACTACACATAGACCTCCCATTCATCACCAGGTGTCATTCATATTTATAGGGTAAGGAGTGCCACAAGTGCCCTTGAGTGCCATTGGGTGTTCACCCAACCAAACAAAATAATTTTTTATTTAAAAAGGGTTTTAATCATGCAATGAAGAAATATTAATCTAATATTTTGATTAGGGATTAATTAATAATAGTCTTAACTAGTAAACTATACCTTACCTCTTTACACTACAATATAATATCTTTATTATTTACTTTTGATTTTCAAGTTGGAAGTAAAAATGACTAAACATTACTCAATATTTTAATACTATAGTTAATTCTTAACTCTTTACCAACAATTGGAGATGCAATTTGCCACTGTTAATGCAATTTAGCACTTACTGCTGCAAATGCTCATAGTCAACATAATTTTGGAAGAATGAGACAAACACAGTTTATGTAAAATCTTTTATGATTGGTGATAGCATGATCTTTTATAGCCAAGTTGGACAACATACAGATATGAAGTGGGAGTTCTGATAGACATTTTCAATTAATATTTATGAAAGCTGATTGAGTGATATTTACTTAAATACTTAACTAAACTCTTTAGTCTGGATTTGTATGGTCTATCACTTCTTCACACCTTTGACTATATTGTTCCTATCTAGCTAGCTCACATATAATTCTGATTAAATAAATTATCCATCTGTAAGTCCATCAGGATTAACTTTCAATACTTACTCTATATTATTTCCACAGTATATCTGGCCTTGTCCCTGTTCCCAATATGTCAGAAACAAGTAATTTAGCCACTAAGACTTTTCCATTTGTCTAAAGACAAACTTAAGAACCTCTATAGAAATGTGTATGCTATCTTCTCTCTTTTTTTGATATAACTTAAATAGCTGGAGGAATCATGATTAGACTTTTATTGATTTGACTTGTTGATAATAGGTGGTAGGAAAAGCAGTAAGTTCATACTAAAGAGATTTAAAGCATGTTTAAGCTTACTAAAGTATTTCAACAGAAAATGTTTAATTCTTGTAGGGATAAAATAGATGGGATTTTATTGTATAACTGAGCAGAATCCAACTTATTATATGTCAGCTTTACATGACAGATTATTAATAAACTGCCACTGTTATCATTGCTTGATACCAATCTTTGAAACTGTCTTTTCTTAACTTGAAACTCCAATGTGATTTTTTAAAGTAATATTTATTTTATTAACTGCTTTCATCTTTTAAATACATTTTCTCTGCTTTGTAAATATAAAAACTCTTGGCCATTTAATTAATGATTTAAATTTTATTTTACTAATATTTTCAATATTACTAGAATATCATTTGACTTGTAATGATAGAGGTGCTTTTCAATTTGATGAAAATGAAGAGGAGGCTGACTAAGAATTCAAATAAAAATTTACTTTGAGCACATTGCCTAATAAAAGGAAAAATTGGTAACATTTTATTTCTTAATTACTTTCCTCAGAATGTGTTTTCTTAATTTCTCTTACCTTTTCTGCTTCTAATGTAAATACCCATTTTCTATTGCCCATACCTTGACTAATTTTATAAAATATTTCAAATATTTTATAAGATAGATGCAGTGGTTATGTTGGTATTTTAATAATTTGTGAAACATGTATTATGAAAGGGTTCATATAGTCCAAGATCATTTTCCAGCTACAATGTGTCATCACTTGGGAAAATTTCATTTTGTTTGTTTGTTTTGGGACCACACCCAGCAGTGCTCAGAGCTTATTTCTGGATCTGCGCTCAGAAATCCCCCCTGGCAGGCTCGGGGAACTATATAGGATGCCAGGGATCAAACCCAGATCCTTCCCGGGTCGTAGAGAAGTAATATCATTTCTGATACTTTTTAATTAATGTGCTAAATAACTGTGTGCCTGATGATAAATAAAACATGCATAATGTCATAGAGATAACAGAGTAAATAAGAAAATCTTTCTGTCCAGATAAATACAACTGACAGAATTGAATTCAAGTAGCAGGTAGTATTCTCATCTATATGACTGAATGGCTACTATCAAAAATTACTAGTGTCACAAAACTGAAAATACAGGGTTCATAAGCAGTCATGTTCATCATCATAAACTGAATTCTTATTTAGTTCTATTTTGTTGAACAATTTTAAACAAATAGGAGAATTATTATCATTTTGTTGTTATTTTATGTAACAATACTTCTAAACAATACTCAGGAAGACTTGGTGCCTCTTCCAACTAGGCCGGTTATTCAATTCAAGGGTCTAAGTATGCTATACTGTTCCAGCCCAGTGGTGCTAAGATTACCGAAACCCACCTGGAAGTGCTTGATGACCTCCATGGCTACACCTGACCGTGCTTGAAGGACCAGGAATAAACATGAAAGGCATGTTGTTACATCTCTCGGCTAAAGCTTTTCCAATTTGAAAAAGAAAAAATGAGCTAGATGAAAGATGAGCTAGTAGGGATAATGTGGGTTCTAGGATGGTCTCTTCTGATATTTAAAATTTTATAACCTCATACAAGTTACTTATTTTCTCAGTAATCCATTTGTTCAGATACAGATCATGATGGAGATGCACTGTGAATTTTTAATCTTTTCAAATGTTGTTGCTTTACTTAATTATGCTTATTATGTCCTTTGGGATATTTTGGGCCATAACTAACAAGCTGTTTTTAAACTCTAGGAAGGTATAATTATCATATACAACAAGAAATAAGTAGCTGTAGTGTTTCAGGAGTGATTGTTTCATTAACTTCCTTTCATCTGTCAATGCTTTTCATATTTGTATTCTTTCTCAGTCTATCTTTGAACTCATTTGTAGGCACTAGATGCCAGTAGACAAAAAGAAACTAACCTTATTTGTCTATTAAAATTAAGGAAACTATTTTGAAACACCCCACTTGATTGCCTGCTGCTAGTGCATGTCCTTTCACATTTGATTATTCCAGTATATAATGTTCCAGCCAATTTCTTTTAATTTAGAGATATTTCAGGTTTGCCTGTTATAACAAAATACTGAGAAAGCATCCTCCTACAGAAGTTCAGGGTTGCACATGGAAGGAGAGAAATCTTAAAAATTCTACTTATCTTTTTTTGTTTGTTTGTTTTGTTTTTTGGGCCACATCTGGTGACGCTCAGGGGCTACTCCTGGCTATGCTCTGAGAAATTGCTCCAGTCTTGGAGGACTATATGGGACGCCTTGGATTGAACCGGGGTCCATCTTGGGTCAGCCGCGTGCAAGGCAAATGCCCATGCCCTGTGTTATCTCTCTGGTCCTGAATTCCACTTATCTTAAAGGGGAGAATATTCTTGACCAGGAGTTTGTGATATACATTATAAAAGCTATGCTTTGTACATTACATTCTTTATTAAGGACACCCACCCAATACAACCACAACAAATAAGTAAAGTGTGAGTACATTTTATGAAGGGGAGAGGCTTCTTGGGCCACACCTGAGAATACTCAAATGTAATTCCTGGCTCTGCCCTTAGGAATTACTTTTGTGCTCAGGGTATCACATGGGATGCTGGGCATTGTATCCTCCACAGTTGTATGGAAGGTAAGTTTCCTACCTGGTCTATATGCCCAATAAGAGTGAAAATATTTTAGAATGAAAAGTGTAAAAGGATAGGATAATCTTATTAAACATGTCTACTGCATAGATCGTTTTTTT